>CM076578.1:1139103677-1139356739 GCA_034641835.2 Pinus albicaulis | reverse complement strand
TGTTGGGTTAATAGATTTGTAATTTTTTTAATTATTTTTATTATTTTTTGAGGACGTGACATACCTAACATCTCCCTCATATTGGATTGTAGAATGAGCCCCTCGCTTCTCAATAAGCCTTTTGTCTCAATTATAATATCAACACTTAATTTTTGGGTTAATAGATTTTTAATTGTTTAAATTATTTTTATTATTTTCTGAGGACGTGACATACCTAACATCTCCCTCATATTGGATTGTAGAATGAGCCTTTCGGCTCAATAAGCCTTTTCGCTCAATTATAATATCAACACTTAATTTTTGGGTTAATAGATTTTTAATTGTTTAAATTATTTTTATTATTTTCTGAGGACCTGACATACCTAACATCTCCCTCATATCGGATTGTAGAATGAGCCTTTCGGCTCAATAAGCCTTTTGGCTCAATTATAATATCAACACTTAATTTTTGGGTTAATAGATTTTTAATTGTTTAAATTATTTTTATTATTTTCTGAGGACGTGACATACCTAACATCTCCCTCATATTGGATTGTAGAATGAGCCTTTCGGCTCAATAAAAAAATTAGTTCTATTCGGTTTTACCATCTTGCTATTACAATTTTTTCATTTTTATGTCTGTATATCTGGTTTTTGGGTTTCTTGTTTCAGGTGTTACAAAACCCTTGTTGCCCCTTTTTCAATGTTGTTCATTGTGTTATGAATACAGGGTATTTCACATGATCCTTTATGTTAATTTTGAGTTAGATTTCTCATTTTAGCTTTTGGTTTCTTCCACCCAACTTGAACATTCTATCACAACTAAGGGACCGAGGATGAGAAAAAGTAGCTGCTACCCTAGTGCTCCTCTTCTCACATGTAATTTCTATACTTCGTGAGAATTTATGGGTTTTTAAATTGCTAATTTACACAGTATATGTGTGTGTTTATTATTTTTCTCATGAGCGTAAGTTATTTTTACAGGTGGAACAATTCGCCATTGCGACAAAGTATTCAGGTAATTCCTCCCCATGTCCTCATTTAGTGAATTTTTATTTATGTGATCAAATTTTTCCCTTTTGGGTAACCCATAATTCTAGGGTCTTTTATTGGAGGTATGCTTATGTCATTCGGGTCAGCGTTAGATTCATTATTTCAAATGGTCTTCCAATACTTATAGGCTATGCCCTTTCACAGGTTGGTAACCCACTTATTCTTCCATGGTTCTCGTTAGGCAAGGATTTCGGTTTGGGATTCAGGCATTTATACTGAGGGATGACAGTTTGAAATTTAAATTTTATTTCCCTAAATGGCCTCTATGCCTAATTAAACTTGTTAATGTAATTAATTTTCCTTCTATACACATATGGTTGTGAAATTCAAAGGGTCTATGGTTATTTTTGTATGTGGACATAGTGTTATTGTTATTATATATCTCTTGGTAAAATTTTATAATTTCTCATTGTCTATTTTTGTGATTGTACCACACATTCCTCCTCTTTCCCCAGAACATCAATTGAACAATCAATTTTGTCTAAATTTTGATACCTTTGGGTTTTATATAATATATTCCTTAGACGCTTACTCAAAATATACTATACATAACATTTTTGGAATTCGAATTATTTGTTTATGTAATTCCTATAACGAATAATTCCATATGTTATGTAATATTCTTGTAATGAATAATTATTGTAATGGAGTTGATGATAGTAATTTTTTCGGTTGAGTTAACTATTGAATAAAAAGTATAGATTCATTCTCCCTTGTTTACTGTGTTGCTATAAAATGACAGTATATAGAGTTTTCTTATGAGTACATGTGCTGCTAGATTCTTCACTTTCTCCTTGTATTCTATATCGATATACTAGTTTGATTTACTTCTTCGAGACAAATTTTAGTAGTACAAATTTTGAATTACTATCATTGCTTTTTGTTCAATCTCTAAGTTCTACCGTTAGTGTATCCGTAGTAGAGAAATAGAGGTTTATAACTCTAAATCACCACCAGATACCATAATACTAATATAGGACTACAATTACATTGTAATTGACCAAAAAATGACCCCAGTCATTCTATTATAAACATCTAATAATAATCCAAGTTATACCTATCATCCAATTGAGAGATGTCCTAGTCTTATTTATTTGAATCTTACTGTACATATGCAACCACATGCTTGGTTGTTAAAATGTTCGTAAAAATTACCTTTATTTCTATTTAACTCTATATCACATTTACATTGAGGAAAATTGTAAACCTATCAAAAAATCTCAAAGAAGGATGAATCCAAATCTTAGGCAAATTATGAAAGAGAAGCTGCAAAAATTTCTCAAGGTAAACTTCATTTACCCAATTTTAGAGAGTTAGTGGGTTTCTCCTCTAGTGATTGTGCCTAAAAATAATGTTAAATGGAGGGTATGCATTGATTATTGAGAATTGAATAAATATATCCTAAAAGATATTTTTCCTTTACCCTTTATAGATCAAATTTTGGATACATTAGCAGGTAAAAAGTACTTCTCATTCCTGGATGGTTTTAGTGGTTACAATAAAATTCAAGTAGCAGCTAAAGATCAAGATAAAACCACACTCACCTGTCTATGGCGGACTTATGCCTATCGAGTACTTACTTTTGGATTGTGCAATGAACTTGCAACATTCCCAAGGGAAGTACTAGGAATGTTTTCTAATCTAATACATGATTGTGTAGAGGTTTATATGAATGAATTTACAATTTATCGTAATACATTTGAAGAAGGTTTATAAAATTTGGAAAAAGTTCTTAAAAGATGTAAGGGAGCAAACCTTTCACTAAGCCATGAAAAATGTTTCATGATGTTTACAAAAGGGATTATTTTAGGACATCACATTTCAGGGGATGGAATTAAATTTGATAAATCTAAAGTTGAAGTCATCTCCAAACTATCAATTCCAAATTGTCAAAAGGATGTTAGAAGTTTTCTAGGATTCAAAGGATATTATAGATGATTTATAGAAAATTTCACCAAAATAACATCCCCACTCTTCAAACTACTCACCGAAGATTGCGAATTTAGATGGAATCCCGATTGCCATTTAGCATTTGAGACTTTAAAAGAAAAAAATTATGAAGCACCCATCTTAAGAGGTCCAAGCTGGAAACTAACTTTTCCAATTTCAACAGATGCTTGAGATACAACTGTAGGAGTTTTATTAGGACAAAAATATTTTATCCCCTATGCCATCTATTACACAAGCAAGAATTTGACTCTCACAGAGTTAAATTACACTGTAACTGAAAAGGAATTCTTAGCTGTTTTTCATGCTATAAAAAAATTCAGACATTATATAATAGGCTATGAAACCTTTGTTCATACAGGTCACTCGTAAATTAGATACTTAATGAACAAATCTATTACTAATCGCAGAGTGACCAGATGGTTATTACTCCTGCATGAATTCAACATTATTGTTCTAGACCGACCTGGAAAACAAAATAAAGTTGCTGATTTCTTGTTTAGAATTATAAATATCAAAGATGACACTCCATTTGAACATAAATTTCCTGATGAATATATTATTGCAATAACTACTAAGACTCCTTGGTTTGCAGATATTTCCAATTACTTAGTTACAAGAAAATTAGCTTCACATTTTCTTTCTAGAGAGAAAAGAAAAATCATTCAATTAAGTGAAATATACTCATGGATTACTAATGAATTGTATAAGACACGTCCAGATCTCAATATCAGAAGATGTGTTCGATAAGATGAAATTCCTAAAATTCTTAAAGCATGCCATGATAAACCTTGTGGTGGACATTTTGCTGACAAGAGGACTACCTATAAAATCATTCATTTAGGATATTACTGGCCATCCATCTTCAGAGATGCCAAATGATATGTGAAAAGGTGTGACAGTTGCCAAAGGGTAGGGAAACCTGCTCCTTCAAATTAAATGTCATTACAACCTCAGGTACTTATTGAACATTTTGAAAAATGGGCCTTGGATTTTGTTCGACCTATCAATCCTCCATATAAACAAAAGAAGTATATTTTGGTATGCATTGATTATGTCACTAAATGGGTAAAGGCTAAAGAATTACCTTTTGCTAATGAAGGATCTGTAGTTAATTTTCATTTTGAGGATATCTTCACTAATTTTGGTGTTCCAAGGGAAATTTTAACAGATAAAGGAACTCATTTTACATCAAAGGTGGTAAAAAGGCTCGTGGAATATTACAAGATAGAGCACAGAAAGTCTACTCCTTATCATCCACAAGAAAATGGTCAAGTTGAATCTACCAATAAGGTGATTGAAGGAATTAACACTAAGAATGTACATCTACACAAAAGATATTGGGAAGAAAGGCTTCTTGAAGCCTTATGGGCCTACATAACTACACAAAGGAACACAACATGACATACTCCCTATGAACTTGATTATGGGAAGCAAGTTTTGTTCCCTATAGAGTTTCATATCTGAACCTTCAAGATGGCAGTCCAATTCAGACTTGATTTATCACAAGCACGAAAACATAGATTGGAGTGACTTAATGATCTAGATGAGATCAGACAAGATGCAGTTCAAAGAACTAGTATAGTCCAACAGAAAAGGGCTAAATGGCATGATAAGTATATCAAGGAGAAGAAGTTTCAAGCAGGGGATTGGGCACTTTTGTTCAATTCAAAATTGAAATATTTTCAAGGAAATTTTCAGACTTATTGGCTTGGCCCATATGATATTGAAAAAGTATTTGAAAATGGAGTGGTGAAGATAAGGACAATACATGAAGAAAATGTGCCTCTTCTTGTGAATGGTTATCGGTTGAAAGTATATCATAAACCACTTTCAAAAGAAGAGTTTGTCAAGATTTTCCAAGATAACATTATTATGAAGTTAGTGAATAAGAATCATTCTTCTTCATTAACTTCGCTTTTATTTTTCCTACATTCATAAAAAAAAAACATATAAAAAAAAAGTAAAAAAATAAAAAAACATAAAAAAAATAAAAAGAATAGTGTATAAGCATGAAAACCAATGAATGATTGGCATACTTATACAAAAAATACAGGGTGAAAATCAGACATCTCGAACATCCTATATTTTCCATTTTCTTTTCTGTAATAAGTAGTGACACAAAGCTACATTCATTGCAGTTCATAATCTATAATTTCATTTCATTTTTCAGGTTCATTCCATCTCACTTCACTTTCATTCCATTTCATAAGTCATTCCACTTTCGTTCCATTTAATAGTCATATTTCATTTTCCATTTCATATCACATTCATATTCCATGGCCATAATTCATTCCTTTTACAGAGTACATTCTGTAGATCACTCTATTCTGTAGCTGATCAGATTCTGCGGCTGATTCCATTCTACAGCTAATTTGATTATGTAGCCACTTCAACAGTTATTACACGTGATGATTTCAAGGAATTGAAGGATTATGTTTTGAAGAGAAACATACAAAAAAGGCTACCTAAGGATCAACACCAAAGAAAAAAACAAACGAAAGGGTTAAGTCCGAAAGGTAAAGCGCAAAAATTTATTTTTAATAGCAAGGTTAAAACATGAAACATTTATAATATGAACATTCATATCTTTCCTTAACAACTCATCATTTGATTTGATTGTAATCTCCATGATACTACATATCAGTCACATCCTCCGTATTAAGTTGCATAACGGTCCATCATTAACTCCCTCCCTGATGACTTATGGTCATAATCAATGATGTGCCATACTTGTCTACGTCTCTCCAAGACCCTAGCATCTATTAATTCCTACAAACCCTCAACAACCTTTCATCAGATCCACAGCCAATTCATTTTCATAAAACAAAAGGGTAATTATAAAGGTTGAAGATCTCTGCATAGTAGAAGGATGGGGCTCATTGTCATATCAGAACTGGTGGGAGCAAAGTACAAGGAAGGATACCCATAGATGAAATAATTGTTATAGAAATCTGGATGGCTTAGGTTCATAGAGAAATTTAATGGTTTTCATAAGAATATTACAAAATCCTTTGCTCAGTCTTTTGATGGAACCAAAGTACAAATTGGAGACATCAAGTTTGCAGTGACTAATTCATTCATTGCCGAGGCTACAGAACTTCCAAGGCATGGTGAAAGATGGTTCAAAAATAAGGATTTCCATAGTGAATCATGGAAATTAATACTTAAAAACCTAGATATGGATGTTTATGTTTTTAGAAAAGGTATCCCAAGTTTAGCTCTTAAAAGTAAATGGAGAAACACGCTCTTGATATTACAGAAATTTATAACTAGTGAGGGAAGGTTTGGTTTCATGTATTTCTACCATATCCGTTTACTAATGAGTTTCCTATTAAATGGGGAAATCAATCTTCCTTTCTTTCTGCTAAATAGTTTAATAAGGATGGCCTCAAATGTGCAAAAGAGAATACAGTTCATAGATACCACCATGCGTCATCATGGGTTGGTAAAGGTACTAATTGAGTTTCATTTAAGAAGCATAGGAGATAACTGGGAGGATTTCCTTATTAGAAATAATCTTCAAGAACCACCAGAGTCACCAAAGGAAGATAATGTCAGAAGAAGCGTAAGAAAGAAGACTAATATAAATGTTGAAAACAAACCTGAATCCTCATTATAGAACAATGATGAAATGTTAATTTCTGAAGAACTGACAAAAATTAGAAAGAAAATCAAGGCAAGAGGAAAAATAAGAAAGAAGAGTAAAGTCACAATTGAGGAGAATGAAAGTCCTCCAAAATTGAGAAGAAGCTCTAGACTCCGAGGGTCTGTAAAGAAAACATTATCAAAAGGGACAGAGCTTATAAATTTAGATGAGGAAACCCTAATACCATCTCTTGTTAATAGTTCTCCTACACACAGTCCTCAAAATTCTACTATTCATCATTTTGAAGGTAGCCCTAGCAGAAGATCTCGAGGCATAGACCTAGTTCAACAATAAATATATGATTGTGTAGAATCACTAGAGAAGAAAAATGCATCAATGAACCCAGAACCTTATGTTAATCCACAAGAAACTCTAGTAGATGCTCTTAAACAAGATATTTATGAAGTAGAGATATTGAACAGACATATCAAACAGGGGAATGAGGCCTTGAAACAGCAAAGCAAGTTGTACAAGGAAATCCATGACAATACCATTATGCATCTAGGACTATGGTATATGAAAACAAAAAATTGAAAAGAAAGAACAAGTTACTACACAGAGCAGTCATTAACCTCAAGTATAAAATTCTTATGAGAAGGCCTAGGATGACAGTCACTTCAAAGGTGAACAAAAGAAGGAACTTGGATGTGCTAGCAGAAGTGTCTGAGAAAATGTAGTAGGGAATAATAACTCACAAGTTTGGCAAATTGCATGAGGACATGCAATGATTTTGCAGTGGGGTTATGTTGAACCTCAGAATTACCCTCTCTTTGACAGTTTTTCTCACCTCTTTCAATCACTTTCTCATAAGATCACAGACCCCAATCAATGATAAATGCTAGGTTTTGTCTTAAGGATGTATTAAAATGATTTCCATATTACATTTTCATGTTCTTGCTATTTGGATAGTTTTTATCAATTTAGCTACATAATGCAGCCTGTTCTGTAGCTAACTGTAGATTCTATAGCTACTCTCATGGTTTGGCTGGTTGCAGGTGTCAAATGAAGAAATGGGCGACATGGGTGTTCCTAGAATTATATCTACATGGATTCTATACTATTCACTCAGTCCAGATTGACAGAAAAGAATGCCTAATATCATGGTCAAACATATGTCAAAGTACATTATCCGAAAGAAACAGGACACTTTATTTTCTCTATCATAGCAAATCAAGAGTATAATAGTTCTATTCCAAGTCTAATTCAAATTAAGCCACCTATAGCAAGTTTATCTCACAAAAAGTTATGTATTTTCTTTTAAATATCGGTTGTAAAAGGCCGAAAGGACAGTTCATAATTTAAGTGTTAAGTTTAAGATTTTTTTTGATACTCTGTATTCAGAATTCATTTTAATATAATACAACTTTCATGTTGCTAATCACTGTTTAAGTACATCCTTAACCAACTATTAGTTCAACCGAATCAGTTGCAGAGGGCCCCTGCACTGGAGGAGGTTTTTGATTTGTTGTTTTCAGTTCAATTTTCATTACTCTGTTTTCAGCAAATCTGTTTTCTAATTAGGTTAATGTTCATTTCAGTTCTCGATCAATAGCATAACAATAAATCAACCTTGTTCCTCTAAGATATTTCGTGAAGATAGTTAACTCTGTTTTCAAAATTGAATTAAGATTGGAGTAATAAGATTACACAGTTGCTTAGTTTCCTTGCTGTTTTGTCATTAATTTCCTTTGAACAGAATTGTCAATTAATTGTGTCAATGGATGTTTTCAAAAGCCATTTCAATATGATGATCCTAAACTAAATGGTTAAATATCTAATTCATATTGTGGTTGAATTTACTGTGCACATTGTTATTTATTTCTAGGAATTTAGAGACTAAGGCATAATTGACTTCTCACATAGCATCTCAAGAGGGTAACACTTCACAATTGAATGTTGCAAAAAAGTCATATACATTAGTTGTTTTTAGTTACTTTTACATGCTTTCATATTTTTCTTTTAGATCCTCACTTAATTTCGTCACTGATATTCCTAAAATTAATTCTAAAAGAGATTGATTTAATCATGTTTCAAGGTTGAATGGATGAATGTTTAATGATTGCAATTATTGAGTTACCTTTTGCATAGTTTACTTAGTTTTCTGGATCATAGGTATAATTGGTTACTTAACACTATGAAGACGATCACACTTCACAATTGAATATTGGAAGTAACTAAATATACATTAGATTTTTTAATTGCATTATTTTCATACTATTATATAAATTAAAAGATTAAAGTACAGAGAGTTACTTAACATCATCTCAATAAGGTCATACCTCATAATTGAATGTTGAAGTAACCAGAAGTACATTAGTTGTTTCATTTTCTAATTTTAATTAAGACAGGCATTGTAGTTTCAATATTATTTTTAGAATTAGATCCATGAAATAGAAATAATGATAAGATAAGATAGATGCTCTATTTTCCAAATTAGGTATTAACTAGCCAACAAGTTTTTGGTTTATTTTTATGAAAATTAGACTAACCTAGGAACACTTCCTTTTCTTCCTCCTTATAATTCATTAGAATCATTTGAATCTTTCATAGTTTTTAGATTAAACATTCTTAGACATCAAAGAACAAAAGCCTCCCAAAACAACATAAAATACAAAACAACTAAGTAAGAAATAGGTTAACTAAGTACATACAGTGCACCATACTTCATCAGTTTACAAACCTTGGTTGATAATTTTTTTTTCTAAGTTGCGTTAATCTATTGATATTGAAAATAATTTACAATGAGAAACCTTCTTGCATGGCTGCTAAATTAGTCAACCTCACAGGAAGTCCTATTCCAAAAAACCAAAAAACTGTAAAAAGGGATGCCCATAACCGGGAAACTAGCCCAAGAGTTGCTGCCCATTATCGGGAAACTAGAAGTGATTAAGTTCTTAGTAGCATAATAGAAACAAAAAAAGCATTTTAAGCTTCCAAGGAGGTGACCATAAACTTGTTTGAACCTGAAACTTAACATGACAGAAGGCAAAAAGAAGGAAAGAAAAACCTGAAAAGAAGCTAGTTGTCTGTAGGTGGAGGAGGATTCTCCTCCACTATGGGACAGCTGTAATCTTCAAGATCTTTAGCGGTGCTTTTAGAGTACTGGGAGGAACTCTCCGATGTGGAAGAGGAGCCTGAATCTGAGTTGATATTTTTCTTCTCACAAGCCGAGTCACTGCTGCTATCACCCTCATTGCTGGAGCTAGTCGTGCCTGCCTTGACTGGGAGCGGCATCGATTTCCTTGGGTCCTGAGGATGCTAGACCAAAATGGTATATTTTTGGTGTTTTCTTGAGCCTCAAGCTTCACCAACCTGAGGCTATTTGTGGAAAGAGACTGAGATGGTAGCAGTAATGTGCGGCTTCGCCAGGTCACTGCAAAAATGAAATTGACCTGTGTTGTTGTCTGAAGGAGGCCGGCTACCGAAATCATGGATGGCAAGTGGCAGCCGTGAACCCCTACTGCCACCACCTCTTCTACAATGAATTCTAAACCTACACAGAATTGTGGTACGAGAATCAATGCTAGTGAACAGGGCGTGAGAACTGGGCAAGACGAAGGGGGACGGGGAAGAGTGAAATGAGTTCGGTGAGCAAGGTGCACAGAGAAGTGAAGGAGGGTTGTGAGAACTGGTTTATGGAGGAGACGACTGCTACAGAGGATGAAATGCACACAAAGAGGATGGAGAGGCTCGTAGAGGTGTGGAATACGCAACAGAGGTCGAAATACAATCAGCTGGAGGCCGAGGAGCTCGGGCAACCTGAAAAGCAAGCCGAAAACCCAAATGGAGAGGCCAAATGCTCATAAGGCGAGTAGACGGAGCGAGAGAGGGCTGCACAGAAGGGCGCATTACCATGGAAGATCGCATGAAGGTAGAGTAATAACACAAAGGCAAATGAGACATGAATTCTAAGTCCAGCTTCCTCCGGGAATTTATGGCTCCTTCACTGAGAACGATGGGCGATGTGTGGCATGGCTAGGTGTTGGTCGCCAGGCTAGCCACCACCCCATTCCATTTACGCACCCGCATCCAGGATAGAAGAATCCTTGTGCACAAGATGTGTGCAATCATGTATGAGTGTAACATCATTTGTGTTGCTGAGAGAGCCTTTGTAAAGAGAGAAGGACTGAGTCACTCCCTTATTTGCTAGGCAATCGGCTACCTTGTTGGTTATTCGACGAATGTGCTTGAAGGATATGGCATGATGAGTTTTGAGCCACTTTTCAATGAGTTCTATCCTTGTTATAAGTCTCCAACTAGTGGCCAGCTTGGAGGCAGGGGTACCTAGTTGAAGACGGGAAGAGGCATCCATAAGAATTTGGTAGTCTCCATCTACTTCCAAGGGGAAGTATTTTTCCTATTCAGCTAATAGTAGCCCCTGCCATAGACCTTCAAGTTTTGCCAAGTTTTTGGAGTCTCTTCCAATTGTGCCATAGTAGATCTGAAGAATGTTTCCATCTGAATCTCTGAAAATGCCTCTAAATCCTGCAAGTCCTGGGTTACCTTTGGAGGCATTGTCAAAGTTCAACTTGAAAGTGCTGCTGCTGGGAGGGGACTAGACATCAGGGGAGCCAGGATGTAAGGAAGGAGAAGTGGTGGGAGAGGGAGGAGGGGAGATAGAGAGGTTCTAATTGTTCCATATACTTTTTTCTATGGTGGAGGACAGGAAGTCAAAGTCCTACCAGGGATGGAGAGCAATGGTTTCCTGAAGTTTGCTGCAAAGGCTGGTCCAGAGTATGTCCACAGGGGTACTTTGATCCTGGACAATTCTCTTTTTTATTTCCTGCCAGATGGTCTAGAGAATAAATCCTCGGAGAAGATACCAAAGAGTATTGATAAGGCTTCTCTAGAAAGGGTCAAAAGGCCAATGCCGAATGGTGTTAATGATGTCCCCTTTGATTCTTCCAATCCTTCTGCAACATTGCGCTACTTTGTCCCATAATTGGTTTGCAATTGAGAAAGTATCTAACAGATGAGACATGTCCTCCACATTATTGGCACATTTGGGGCACCGAGAGGGCCCAATGAAGCCACGTTTGAGGATATTGTCCCATGTCAGGAGTCGCTTCTTGCTAAGAAGCCAGAGAAAAGTGGAGATTTTTGGCGAGATACCGGGCTGCCATACTTGATTCCACAAGTGATCCTTTTAGACAATAGTATAATGGAAAAGCAGCTGATAGGTTTCTTTCGTGGTGAAGGTTCCTTGTGGTGTATATCCCCAACGAAGCTTATCCTCTTGGTTTGAAACTCTGATTCACCGCTGACTGAGTTCAGAATCAAGCTCCTCATATGTTTCATTATGTCAATTAACCGGCCATTGAGCCATGGGAGTCCATTGTCTATAACCCTGCCTGGAATGTGGTTGCTAGAATAAATTGACTAGATGATTTTTTGAGTTGTGAAGAGCTTCGTGCAACCTTGGTTTGTTAAACACTGTGGCCAGTTTTGGCATTTGTTACTAAGAGTCCATCCAAAATCGTGCCAGATTACCTGAATTGATTTCCTAGAAATTGTCGGCTTGTATGAAGCCGCTGTGCTGTTTTTCTGAATTCCAAATAAGGGAGCCCGCAATCTCGGGATAAATCTAATTAGATCTACCTTCGATCTGTTGCTTGCATATTTGGCTATCCATAGCCTAGCCCAAGGTGTGTGGGGCTTTGAAAACCATTGCCACCATATATGGGTGTCCATCGTGGAGTTGTTGTGCTCAGGGTCTCGTATGCCTAGACCACTTTCTATTTTCGGTACACAGACCTCGGTCCACTTGACTAATGCCCATTTTCTGTTCAAGCCTGTAGAACCTGTTAGACTCCTATACCAATAGGTGTCATTTTTCATGATTGACTTGTTGAACTATGCAATATGTTCAAACCTTTTTCTTGTTGCAAAAGGTGTTCCATATTCTTAAAAAAATCAAAAAATCAAAAAATTTAAAAAATGTAAAGAGGGTATACCCTAAAAGAAAAATCAAAGGGTAAAAATAATAAAATGGTTAAAAAAGTGAAAGAAATGAACCCCAAACAAAAAATAGACCAAGGAAAGTGTGCAAATCTAAATGCCACTACTATTTCATTTTCTGTAATAATTAATTGTGTGTAGCTTGTTAAAATTTTGCCACAATTTATGAAGAGTCAAACTGTTTAAACTTGACTAATTCATTTTTCAATTTCATGCTATAGAATAGAGAATAAATATCTGGCCAAACAACTTAATCTTGGCCGATAAGTAGATAGGTAGAGTTAATAAAAGGTGCTCAACAGTTTAATCTGAGCCCTTGGATGTAATAAGTGTAGACTTAGATAGGTTTCCATGTAAAATAAAACAAGATTGATAAGGGTTTGCCAGTCTAAGTGCACCCTAATAAAGAAGACAAAATGGTAGGGTAAAGTAAGTAGGGTAGGTAGATGTTGTTGCAAGATTGCATGTGATGAATGATGGTTCCAAATGTGTTCAAATTTACTTTCATCACAATGTACAAAGGCAGATACTATATTGGAAATAAGTCATAGCAGAGAAAAGTCAAAATTATTAATTTCCCCTCTGATTTTCCCTAAACATTTCACTAACTTCCCTAAGCACTAAGGTATTTGAAGATTAAAGGGGCTCAAGGCATTTCCTTGATTTCTGGAGGGACCGGACCCTCGGCCCAATAATTGAAAATACCTAAGTACTTGAAAACATCCATTATCACACTCATTCATATTTCCCTAAGTAAAATACCATTTTACTTAGGAAAATCCTTCAATATTTCATGAAAAGCCCTCAAAATCACTTTTTATTCTAATTCTAAGTGATGAAAGTATAATAATGATATTTCCTTTTGAATTCTCACTTTCTTGGTTATATTTAAGTATTTTGAGTTTACCTAGTCCCTTTGTCATATTAATTCTAATTTATATATTAACTCCCTATGAAAATCACCTTTTCCTATGTATATAATTCCTTTTCATATAATATTCCCAAAAAACCCATGTATTATAGTTATTTTAGCCAAAAGTATTTTATTCCCAGTTATTCAAGTCAAAAACCCACAATATGTTCCCTTTTGTCTAAAATATAACATTAAATCTATTCCCACACCCTATGGTAATAAATCACATTGGTTTAATTACCATATATTAAAAATATACGAAAAATCTTTAAACATATAATATATGTGTTTAAAACAAAAAATAATCCCGAAGTTTAATTCAAATCAAACTTTGAAATAATCCATCCCCGCGCATTTTTCATTTCCAACCATACAAAAGGGATTAGTCAATCCATACGATTAATTAATAACCAAACCCTCCAATCAAACGCCTCCCAAAATGATTAATTCGTAATAAATCACGTCGGGCCCGCGCCACTAAAACCCTATCAACTCCCCGTCCCGTCCACCGTTCGATCAGCCACTCCAAGATCGACAGTTGTTGATAATTCTGCTGGCCATCCCCGATCCGAACTTTAACGCGCGAAATACATGTGGTTTTCAGACAGTGCCATGGCCACGCGTCATTCATTCTGAGGAATCGCTGCCCATCCGCTTAATACCACCTGCCCTCAAAAGCGGTGCGGAAAAAACCGCTTACCACCTTTCCCCCTGACTCATCTCCCGTACGTGCTGATGTCATCTCATAAATTAATAAAAAATCCCGTCATCCTGTTGACTCTGCGAATAAAACCAAACAACCCGTGTCTTCTCATTTTTTCCTCCACAGTAAACGACTACACCCTCCATGCAAAGAATTTAAAAAATCAACTGTCAAGTGCCATTAAATGAATTTTGCTGAAGACCACTTCTAGACCTCTCAAAATCAAATGAAACCTTTTTGACCTCCCCTGCAAACTAATTCTTTCTTAAATTTTTTTGTTTGTTTTACAGGTGATCAGAAGACCACATCCTTGGATAAACAGTCTTAATACTAGTCATTAGACTTGTTTAACTCCAAGAGTGTTATCAAATCTATTAAAACATAGATGGAAGATAAAACATACAGTTGAAAGAAAAGCAAAGGAAAAAAGATATTAAATGATTTACTGTTGAAACAGACATTAAAAACCTAAACTACACATTGAAGGTAAAAGGAAATAGTGAAGAACAGTTAAAGAGTATCAGTGGTTAAAGTGTATCAGGTAAAAGTCAGAGTGAAAGTTAAAATGAAGTTACAGAGCGGTCAAAGGTAAATAGTAAAAGTAAATACAGAGGCAGTAAAATGGTAAAAAGTGATGAAAATACTTTCACCAACAATGATTTTTGTTTAAAGTGAAAGTAAAACAGTCAAAGGAACAAAAAAGTGAGAAGATGAAAAACACAACAAGAAGGAACATTTTTGCGGAAATTGCATGTTTTAGTCATAGTTTGGCAGAAGCTATTGTGATCAATCCAAGATGAATTTTGAAAAACTGAAGGATTTTTATGTTCTTAAGAGTACCATCTACAAAAACCTCTCTGACTTTTCTAACAGCTATTATGGTTTTGGAAATATTAAACAATGTTGGAAAGCACTTTTTGCAGAAAATTACAGTCAAGTCATCATCTTGCAGAGAAGATTGTGGCCAATTAGAAATACATTTCACAAAAATAAAGGATTTTTTTGTTCCTAAGGGACCCATCTACAAATATCTCACTTTTTTCACAGTGATTTCAGAATCATAGATACATGCACATCTTTACAGGCTATTTTTCAGACTCTGTAAAACTCTGTTTTACACATATTTTTACAGAGCCTATTGTGCACAGCTGGAGAGGAATTTTAGGAAAATGAAAGAGGTTTATCTCAAAAAAATATTAATCCACAATAAACTCTTTAAATTTTTACATGTATATTATGGATTGAGAAATACAAAGATATCATTGGACCCCAAGTTTGCAGAATTGTTGGAGCAAAATGCACAAAGAAAGGAAGCCGTTAGTGACTTGGATGCCTCATCATCAACTAAGAGTTGGATCAAATTCGAATTCCCCTCTTTGTCATCACCTATCCATAAAAAATAGTGCCAAATAGATGCATTAGTTTGAGTGTCCTTTACTTAAGTTCTATTTATATAAAATAGTTGGAGAGACTTGTGAACCAATCTTGATATTTTTTCAAGATATTTTAGTTTAGAATTTGTATAAATACTTCACTATTGGAAGTATTTTGGGTGGATTCTTCTACTTTGCTGTAACATTGATTTTTTAGAATAAAGCGCTTTGGAGAAATTTCTTTATGGCTTGATGGATGATGAATTGAAGCTCAAGACTTTTTGCAGGATTCATGCGTCTAACTACAGATCAATAAGTCTTCTCTATCTCATGTTTTAAAAGTTTTATATCTGTTTATAATATCACTATGTTCCATTTCTGAATAATTGACAAAAAAGAATAAATCAGAAATTGCTTAAGTGTACTCTGATTTCAATTGTGATTATTCTAAATTTTTTCTTCTAAACTGGTTATAAACAATGAATTCTTAATTTCTCTTGTTTCGCTGGTTTAAACATTTTTATTACTATAGTAAAGAATTCTTAACTGCTCTTTATTTGTAATCATTCACTTTCTTTTTTTGAACATGCTGAAAGATTCTTAATTGCCTTTCATCCCTTCAAAATCCATTCCATTCACTTTAATATCTAAAATTGTTCTCTGTTTGGCTATCTTGCCCTGAAAAGCCATCTTGTGTGTAGAAACTTAATCCAGTAAAGCCATCTTTTCGACTCCATAGCCCAATAGCCTGAAATACTCAATCGTGCCCTTAGTTGGTGGATTCCACCATTTAAATTCAAACAAAACTCTTGGACTTATAACTAGCCTAATATTTTCTAAGAAAAAAGCTAAATTTTAAAGAGAGAGCCCTCTCTGGATACAGATTGGCTAGATTCTGTATCTGAAGGTTGGTTTGTGGTTACCTCGGATTTACTTTCCTTTTCCACAACTTCACGGAAAATCTGAGTGATAACATAGTGGCGACCATACTGGGGACCTGAATCATTTTATTGTTACTATTTTTTGATTTATAAACTACAGACGGAGCCGGAAGATTAGCCAGGTAGCCTTTGAAATGATTTTTCTCTGCAATTGCATAGTAAATAAATGCTACTTCAGTCAATCTCCGGTCTAGTTTATAGACTGAACTTTGGTTTCAAACATTTCATCAGTTTCTCTAGTTTAATAAGTCTTTAAGAAAGTTTAAATCTCATATCTAAAGCCTCTTAAAGAAATCATAGAAGTTGTTTTGAAAATTCATAAAAAAACAAAATAATCATAAAATACTCAAATTTTGGTTTCCTGAAGAACTAACTTTTTCTTCGGAATTGTTTTACAGGTTTAGATCTGATCTATGATGGTGGACAGGGATCAGACACACAAAGGTTAAAATCATCCACCTGGTGACTCCAAAATCAATCTCACAATCAAGACTCCACTGGAGGAATGAACCTGGAAGAACAATATGGAAAGATCAGGCTTTCAACTTGGATCTTAATCCAAGACATTATGTTCTTTGACGTTAAGAAAGGTTTTCAATATGTATTGTATTTTATATAAGGATCTAACTTGGTTTTACAGATATCGTGGCCTTTCATTATGGCTGATTTTCAAGATGATCCAAGAATAAAACGAAGATATGCTCCCATGAGCAGAGATCACATACCTGGATTTCCACACAAACTACCGAAGGTAAATTGGGGTGAAAATCTGCCCATGTTTCAAGATGAGAATATTGATGATCCTTCACTACATCTCATTAAATTTCATATACACTCATCAAGATTGAAGGGTGATTGGCATGAGGATTGCCTCATGAAGATATTCATGGGAACCTTAGAAGGAAAAGCAAGGGAATGGTACGAAGGTCTCAAACCTGCAAGCTTGTTTTCTCTAAAAGATTTTCATAAGGTATTTTATGAGCATTACAAAGGAGATTTTCCATCTTTATCATTAGCTGAAAATTGTTGTGATCAAGCTGAAGATCTTATACATTACCTTAAAAATATTGATGAAGATTTTGGAAATTGGTTTTCTGAAGATTTATTAGAAGAAGTCCAAAACTTTCATTCTCAAGTTAAATGTCATAATAATCAAGAGGAGTTAAACAAAGATGAAATAAGTCAGGAGATAAATCAAGATCTACAAAACCCCTTTGTATTAATAAATGATGTTTCATTTAATTTTTTGAATGGAGTTAAAGAAAATAATCAACCTCATGATCAACTTTTAGATAAGGGAAAAAACAATTGTCATTTCAATCTAAGAATTCAGAGATTCCCACCCCCCCTCACCGAAGAAGAAATCAATTTTCTTCTAAACATGCAACCATCCTCAAAATATTTACATAATGAAGAAATTGTTTCTACTTCTTCTAATGTTGATGAATGTACAAAAGTTTTTATCCATGAAGGGACAAAAGAACAAGTTGATGCTCATGTTATTCTACTTTCCCAAAAAGGCCCATTGCTTGATAGCACTCCTATTGAGAAAAATAATGACTTTAAAAAAGAATGCAACCAATATAATCAAGACATATTGGGATTGTTGGAAGAGAAATATGCTGATCCAATGTTTATAATTGATGACATTCCTTATTCTGAAGATTTGCCTAAATATGATCAGTATGATGATAATTATGATAATTTCACAAAACAATCACTAGCTATTTTGAGGGATGAGATATTAGAACTTCAGCTTGATGAGAATTTTCTAAGAGTTTTCTTTCTTATTTTTAAATCAAGAAAATTTTCTCCTCGAGTTAAAAAATGGCTTCTTGATATAATCTCTGAAAATTATGAAAATGAAATTAAACTTTTGCATTCTCAAATTCAGTCATACAATTTCCGAAATCCTAAAGAATTCTTTGAAAATCTTCCTTCTCCAAAGCAAGAGGAAATTGTACTATCTTTTGACTTGCATATTGAAGATGATTATTCTTTCAAACACAAGACTGAAGAAATAAGTTCATGGACTAATAGTCATAATTCAATCGAACAATTAGTCATTGAAGGCCTAGAAGTAAATAACATACATCATGCTTTTATTGATCCTATATCAGATTATATGGAGAATCTTTTGAGCCCAAATTTGCAAACATGTTTTCTCTATAAGGATCAAATACATCAGAAGTGGCCTGTACACATCATATCATTTATTATAAAGGCACATGATCATAACATACTTCCAATTTTGATCACAAGCAATCAAGTTATCCATTTATTTTTACAGCTACTTGATTGGCTTCATTGGCATTTTTGTATTACCCGATTCAATAAGATTTTTAGTAGATTAGAGTAGGTAAATGAGTGCTAATAAGCTTAGAATTTTGAGCATTTTTCTTATTTTTCAATTTTCAGCTAGTTTTTCATTAAGTTGGTTTGAAAATTTTGGTGTGTTGTTCTAGTTTCAGGTCAGATTTCAAGTTGCAGAAAAAGGACTATATTCAATTCAAGATTTTCAACCACAGCAAATGCATGTTTGGGAGTGGAACAAGGCAAAAAATTCCTAACTGGGCAACAAAGTTTTAAGTTTTGATTGGATGGTGACTTGATTGGAGTTGAAGCCCAAAGTGAAGGCCCTAAGCTTCAGGAATTTTACTATCATATATACAATAAAGCCACCGGAAAAAGAAGATTACATGGTTCAGTTGAATACATTTTGAGGCATCTGACCTGCTGTTCTTGAATTTTTGCCAGGAAAAGCCATCCCCAAGTGGAGCCAGCGTTAGACTCCTATACCAATAGGTGTCATTTTTCATGATTGACTTGTTGAACTATGCAATATGTCAAACCTTTTTCTTGTTGCAAAGGTGTTTCATATTTTTCAAAAAATCAAAAAATCAAAAATTATAAAAAATGTAAAGAGGGTATACCCTAAAAGAAAAATCAAAGGGTAAAAAGAATAAAATGGTCAAAAAAGTGAAAGAAATGAACCCCAAACAAAAATAGACCAAGAAAGTGTGCAAGTCTAAATGCCACTACTATTTCATTTAGTTGGTTTCATGCCTACGTAGACCTAAAAATACTTAACCCAAACATGTTAATGGAGTCTGTGCCTCGACATCTTCCTCCTTCTCTCTATCATAGGAGGTGTTAGACTCCTATACCAATAGGTGTCATTTTTCATGATTGACTTGTTGAACTATGCAATATGTTCAAACCTTTTTCTTGTTGCAAAGGTGTTCCATATTCTTAAAAAATCAAAAAATCAAAAAATTTAAAAAATGTAAAGAGGGTATACCCTAAAAGAAAAATCAAAGGGTAAAAAGAATAAAATGGTCAAAAAAGTGAAAGAAATGAACCCCAAACAAAAATAGACCAGGAAAGTGTGCAAGTTTAAATGCCACTACTATTTCATTTTCTGTAATAAAGCAATTGTGTGCAGCTTGTCAAACTTTTGCCACAATTTGTGAAGAGTCAAACTGTTTAAACTTGACTCATTCCTTTTTCAATTTCATGTTGTAGAATAGAGAATAAATATCTGACCAAACAGTTTAATCTTGACAGATAAGTAGATAGGTAGAGTTAATAAAAGGTGCTCAACAGTTTAATCTGAGCCCTTGGATGTAATAAGTGTAGACTTAGATAGGTTTGCCATGTAAAAGAAAAAGAAGATTGAAAAGGGTTTGCCAGTCTAAGTGCACCCTAATAAAGAAGACAAAATGGTAGGGTAAAGTAAGTAGGGTAGGTAGATGTTGTTGCAGAATTGTATGTGATGAATGATGGTTCTAAATGTGTTCAATTTTACTTTCATCACAAAGTGAAAAGGCAGATACTACATTGGAAGAAGTTCACAACAGAGCAAAGTCAAATTATTAACTTCCCCTCTCATTTTCCTAAACATTTTACTAATTCCCCTAAGCACTAAGGTATTTGGAGATTAAAGGGGCTCAAGGAATTTCCTTGACTTTTGGAGGGACCGGACCCTCGGCCCAATAATTGAAAAACCTAAGTACTTGAAATCATCTATTATCACATTCATTCACCTCTCAAAATCTTTTCCTAAGTAAAAATCCATTTTACTTAGGAAAATCCTTCAACATTTCATGAAAAGCCCTCAAAATTACTTTTTATTCTAAATCTAAGTGATGAAAGTATAATAACGCCATTTACTTTTGAATCTTCACTTTCTTGGTTATATTTAAGTATTTTGAGTTTACATTGTCCCCTCATCATATTAACATTGATTTTATTTATTAACTCCTTATAGAAATAACCTTCTCCTATTATGTATAACTCCTTTTTATAATATCCCAAAAACCCATGTATTATAGCTATTTTAGCCAAAAGTATTTTATTCCAACTTATTCAAATCAAAAACCCACAATATGTTCCCTTTTGGTTAAAATATATCATTATATGTTAATCCCGCCCTTATGGTAATTGGATTAATCTAATTTAATTATCATATAATAAAAATATGGAAAAATATTTAAACATATAATATATGTGTTTAAAACAAAAATAATGCCGAAGTTTAATTCAAACCAAACTTCGAAATAACCCATATCCATGTATATTTTCCCCTCGCCCGATCACGTTTCCTCTTTTTAAACTAAGGAATTAATTAATTCTCACGATTAATTAAGAACCTAACTCCGCCAATCAAAACGCTCCCAAAATGATTAATTTCTAATAAAGTGCGTCGGGCCCTCCTATTAACTCCCCGTCAACTTCATCTCTCGAAACACCGTTCGATCAATCGCTTTAATATCGACGACTGTCGTTGATTCCGCTGGCTATCCCTTATCTGAAAGTGAACACGTGAAATGCTGGTGGTTTTCAAACAGTACCGCGGCCACGCGTCATTCATTCTGTGGAATCACTGCCCATCCGCTTAATACCGCCTGCTCTCAAAAGCGGTGCGGGAAAAACCGCTTACCACCTTCCCCCATGAATCATCTCCCGTACGTGCTGATGTCATCTCATGAATTAATAAAAAATCCTGTCACCCTATTGACTTTGCGAATAAAACCAAACAACCCGTGTCTTCTCATTTTTTCCTCCATAGTAAACGACTACACCCTCCATGCAAAGAATTTCAAAAATCAATTGTCAAGTGCCATTAACTGAATTTTGCTGAAGACCACTGCCAGACCTCTCAAAATAAAATGAAACCTTTTCGACCTCCCCTGCAAACCAATGCTTTCTTAACAATTTTTTTTGTTTTACAGGTGATCAGAAGACCACATCCTTGGATAAACAGTCTTAATACTAGTCATTAGACTTGTTTACTCCAAGAGTGTTATCAAATCTATTCAAACATAGATGGAAGATAAAACATACAGTTGAAAGACAAGCAAAGGAAACAAGATATTAAACGATTTACTGTTGAAACAGACAGTAAAAACCTAAACTACACATTGAAGGTAAAAGGACACAGTAAAGAACAGTTAAAGAGTATCAGTGGTTAAAGTGTATCAGGTAAAAGTCAGAGTGAAAGTTAAAATGAAGTTACAGAGCGGTCAAAGGTAAAAAATAAAAGTAAATACAGAGGCAGTAAAATGGTAAAAAGAGATGAAAATACTTTCACCAACAATGATTTTTGTTTAAAGTGAAAGTAAAACAGTCAAAGGAACAAAAAAGTGAAAAGATGAAAAACACAACAAGAAAGAACATTTTTGCAGAAATTGCATGTTTTAGTCATAGTTTTGCAGAAACTATTGTGATCAATCCAAGATGAATTTTGCAAAAATGAAGGAGGTTTATGTTCTTAAGAGTACCATCTACAAAAAACTCTCTCACTTTTCTAACATATATTATGGTTTTGGAAATATTAAACAATGTTGGAAAGCACTTTTTGTAGAAAATTACATTCAAGTCATCATTTTGCAGAGAATATTGTGGCAAATTAGAAATAAATTTCAAAAACATAAAGGAGTTTTTTGTTCCTAAGGGACCCATCTACAAAAACCTATCTCACTTTTTTCACAGTGATTTCAGAATCATAGATACATGCACATCTTTACAGGCTATTTTTCAGACTCTGTAAAACTCTGTTTTACACATATTTTTACAGAGCCTATTGTGCACAGCTGGAGAGGAATTTTAGGAAACTGAAAGAGTTTTATCTCACCAACATATTAATCCACAATAATCTCTTTCAATTTTTACATATCTATTACGGATTGAGAAATAAAAATATATCATTGGACCCCAAGTTTGCAGAATTGTTGGAGCAGAATGCACAAAGAAAGGAAGCAGTTAGTGACTTGGATGCCTCATCATCAACTAAGAGTTGGATCAAATTCGAATTCTCCTCTTTGTCATCACCTATCCATACAAAATAGTGCCAAATAGATGAATTATTTTGAGTCTCCTTTACTTAAGTTCTATTTATGTAAAATAGTTGGAGAGATTTGTGAACTAATCTTGATATTTTTTCAAGATATTTTAGTTTAGAATTTGTATAAATACTTCACTCTTGGAAGTATTTTGTGTGGATTCTTCTACTTTGCTGTAACATTAACTTTTTGGAATAAATTTCTTTGGAGAAATTTCTTTATGGCTTGCTGGATGATGAATTGAAGCTCAAGATTTTTTGCAGGATTCATGTGTCTAACTACAGATCAATAAGTCTTCTCTATCTCATGTTTTAAAAGTTTTATATATGTTTATAATATCACTACGTTTCATTTCTGAATAATTGACAAAAAAGAATAAATCATAAATTTCTTAAGTGTACTCTGATTTCAATTGTGATTATTCTAAATGTTTTCTTCTAAACTGGTTATAAACAATGAATTCTTAATTGCTCTTGTTTCGCTGGTTTAAACATTTTGATTACTATAGTAAAGAATTCTTAACTGCTCTTTATTTGTAATCATTCACTTTATTTCTTTGAACATGTTGAAATATTCTTAATTTCCTTTCAATCCCTTCAAAATCCATTCCATTCACTTTAATTTCTAAAATTGTTCTCTGTTTGGCTATGTTGCTCTGCAAAGCCATCTTGTGTGTAGAATATTAATCCAGTAAAGCCATCCTTTCGACTCCATAGCCCAATGGCCGGAAAATATTCAACCTTGCCCTTAGTTGGCGGATTCCACCATTTAAATTCAAACAAACTCTTGAACTTATAACTAGCCTAATACTTTCTAAGAACAAAGCTAAATTTTAAAGAGAGAGCCCTCTCTGGATACAGATTGGCTAGATTCTGTATCTGAAGGTTGGTCAGGTTACCTCGGGAAGCTTTACTTTCATTTTTCCACAAATTCAAGAAAACCCCTAGTCATAACACACTCCTTGGATATACTGATGCCAATTGGGCTGGCAGTGTGGTGGATCGCAAGAGCACATCTAGATGTTGCTTCATACATAGATCTATTTCGGGCAGGAAATGGATGTCGATAGCCTTGAGCACCGCTGAGGCCGAGTACATTGCAACATGTATGGCCTGTTGTGAAGTCACTTGGTTGTGAAAGTTCTTCAGTGACCTGTTCAAGAATGTGCTAGATGCCACCGTTATCCTTTGTGATAACTAGAGGGGATTCATTTTTCATATAATCCTGGGTTCCACGATTGATCCAAGCATGTTGATGGTTGGTACAACTTTATCCTGGATATGGTATAGCGAGGCACCATAAGGCTCGATCATATAGGAACTGATGAGTAGGTCACGAATATTCTCACAATGCCCTTGTGGAAGGTCATGTTCCTAACCTTTCGTGAGAATCTTGGAATCGTGGAATAACCCTATTCTGAGGGTCCTGTTGGACGATGAGCTCTTGGAGCTCTAGGGGGCTTTGGGGATAACATCTCTGAGCTATAAGAAACCACAGGGCTAGGCTTGCCGAACCTTGTTGGTGTGCTTCTGCCCCACTATTGTGATGATTGAGTTGGTTCACCTCTCATTATCTGTACCCTGTATGCATCCTACCCATTTGATTTCTTGACTCATGGGAAGTACCTCTCATTTGGCCAGTGAGGTGGGAAAATCTAGAGACTAGTAGCAAATAATGATGGATGCATCAGAGATTGACGTACTCTCTATCTTGGATGGAGAGGTCCAACCACTAGATCTAGGATCAAGTCTAGAGAGGTTTCAAACCTCCAACTGACTTCGGGTCAATGAAACTAACTTCAGGTTATTATATGACTCTCTTGAGTCCAAGTGAGGTTTTGGACCTTCTACTGACTTCAGGTCAGGTAAACCAACTTCGGGTTGGTATGAGACTCTTTGTGAGTCCTATAGAGGTTTCAGACCTTTGGGCTGAATCTATCAGCTAGGAATGATTTCTTTGTGACTGACCCACTTTTGTTTTGAAATAAAGGAGCCAGAAAAGAAAGTTACCGCGGGATGACGCACAATGTTTGGATTTCACAAGTGGATGGAGTTCTCCCTAGTTGAGAGGGAGTGTTAATTTTTAACAACTAGGTCCAAACTCCATGTTGTGACACTCAGATGAAGATACCACTATTTTTATTAGACTCATATTTCAGAGAGGTGCAATATTGATCTAAATATCATCTTAATCCGATAAGCAGAACATTTATTTTGAATTTATTCAAAATGTGTGCAGGTCAGCCTTAAGGTTTTGTGCCCTAGCAGTTGTGCCACACACCCTCATTGATGGATATATATTGGTCAACATTGGAGGAAATTTTCACTCATCTCATCCTCACACATTTATCTCTCCTCATCTGATTGGTTCGCTGCACTTGGTGGCTCTTCTCTCTCCACAGGTGGGAAATTTCAGCAGCAGTTCTTTTCTCTTTTCATCCTAGGGTTTTTGTAGCAACTTTGACTAGTGTTGACTTTGGTCAACACAAGGTCAAAAGGACCTGAAACTCTCCCAGAATTTGGATCTTTCAAACCTGCATTTTTTGGCACTATTCCTGAGGCTAGACGTTCACTTTGACTTTGCTGCATTGACCTAACTGTTGTTGCTGTCTGTGTTGATCGTTGACGTTTTGGGTTGACTTTTGAGTTGGCTATTTGTCTGTCCTATAGGGTTGTGTGACATTGCTAGTTGGCTGACCATATTGAGACTCTTCTGGTTGAAGCATCCTGTTGACTGTCGTAATGCACCAACACACTTATATATTTCTGGCTTGTCTTCTGTCAATCTACTGGTATGTTCTATCATCATTTTACTTTATTATTTATGTGATTGCTATCTGATATTGGAGAAAACATAAATTTTCATCAAGCATAGAACATCGACATAAATTTACAAATGAATCTCCTTACTTGATAATTACTTGTGATGTTAGTTTTCCTTTTATTAATTTTATTTGTTCATCAACTAATTTCCAAAACAATGAAGATCACAAAGAGAAAGTACACAAGATATAGGCTCCAAGCTAGGGAAAAAACCCTCCAAGGGGTAAGCCCATAAAGAATACTTCTCTTATTATAGAATCAGTTCAAGATGAGAATTCCAAGGCCCAAATACCAAAGCCAAAACTCCTCCCAAACACCAAATCAACTCTCCAACAAAACCTCCTTCAAGAAATACAAATTTTCCGAAGTCAGCGAGAGTCAACCCTTCAAAAATACTACTTCAATCAAGATTTTAGCCCTCACTATAGGTATGCAACCTTTTCCTGCAATTCTTTGTCCTGCAACAAAACCAAAAGTCTTAATTCTTCACATGTGTGGACCAGAATAGGTCAGATTTTCGGTCTCCTTCCTTCGGTTGAATTTTTACCATGACTTCTAATCTCTTTCACTTGTTTTTTGTCTCTTATATTTCCATATTGAACTTTATGATATTGGAGTTAAAAATGAGTCAAATATCATTCCTTTTATAATATTCTTGAGGGGTCAAAGAACCTCTTCTAGGATGACTTCACCAAGTTAGAGCTGACTTGGTCTTGGAGGAGAAGTTAGCTTTCTAGTCTTTTATAGACTCAATAAGAATGACTTTATTTTGAGACAAAAAATCCAAATGGGACTATAGTACATGAAAATAATTTTTATTTGACTCAATAAATCCTAAAAACATGAAGAACATGATTTTACCTAGACTCTGAGCATGAACCCCATGGTTTTAAAAATATTTTGTTTTCTATTGGATATAAAATATACAATATCATGATTACATAAAGTCATTATGAAGACTGAATATAGTTAAATTCTCCAACACTCTCTCTTAGCTAGCTAGGTATTCATAATATTATCATATGGTACAAGGAATATCAAATTTAAGTATTCTCATAAGAAGAGTAGGATCAATAATCCATCCATTAAGCATCAATATCATAACCAACATTGTCAACAATGCCTTAACTTGAAAAGCTCAAATGATATGAGAGCATCATGCTGGGAGGCTTTACATGAGATACCACACTACCTCTAAAGGCATTAACCCTATCCGGATCTTCAAAGGGTATGTCCTTTTAGGACTATTCTTATTTTGGATTTCCATTCCTCAAATAATATCGGTACTCTTCAACTATTCTTATCTTGGATTTTTGGAACTATGGCTAATGTGTTGTTCTTGATGGAAACCCACCTAATAAAGATATAATTGATGTCAACATTGATGACTATATAATTAATACATACTGGTAAAAAGTTACAGATAGTATGGATAGAGAATTAGAAGTTTAGAGGAATATGGATGATTTTAATTAAAGTTTGAGAAAGTATACATAGATCCTATAAAGAAGGGTCATGTACATACGCATGTTTTATAAGTAAAAGTCAGGTACATAATCTGAACCATGGTGATGTGGATACCAAAGGTATTTACCATGGTATTGGCCCATAGTAATTGGAGTGATAATGGTTATTTGATCTCGTCAAATAATACTACTAAAATTACCAGGGGATTTACCTAAGGTATTGGATAAGGCTAAAACTATATAAGGAGATGGAGATCAAGGTGTCATGTGTGCAAATAAATGATCTATCTTCATGTGATTTGATTAGGAATAGGTGTGCATCAAGAAGCAAGGAGATAATTAAGATCTGACATATTTGAAAGGATTGTGAAGATTAATGAAAACATGTGCTTGATCTATTTATGCTTATAATGTTAGATATGTTATTGCCTAAATCTACCTCAGGCTGAAAGAAGGCAGATTTCAGGGTAACATCAAACCACGCTCAGTCTGGTAGCTAGCCCTACCATAACAGGAGAGGGTTCTCTCCGGGTCAATCTTAGCAAAAATAATCAAAAGGGCTTGATATGACTTGAAATTAAAGCTAATTTTAGGCTAGGTATATAAGTAAAGGAGTTTGATTTTGATTTTGACGGTTTTTTTTGGATCAAAGGGAAAGACAGTTTTGGGTGCGGGGATTAGGCCTAGTTTTTGCAGAGTTCTAATTGGGGCAAGGAAGGAAATTGTTTTGATGTTTTAGATTGAATGAATGGATGGATCATACCGGTGAGGAGCTAAAGAGGGCAAGAGGGTCTCAAGAGTCCTCCTCAAACAGATGAAAACATGGAAAATTAAACAAAACTGAAGGCAGAGCAAAGCAAGCTAATGAATTCCACCTTTAACACTGATTTGTTTAATTTAAGAAGAAAAGAGAAGGGAAAATGATACACATAAACATCAGTGAACTTACAATTACATAGAGAAACACACCATAAAAACACAGAGCCACATGGATCCCAAAGAGTGCTGCAAACCCTGGTCTATTCCTTTGCCAAAATTGCAGAGATGAAATGTACAATGAAGTGCCAAGCAATCCCAAGTGTCCAACCATGAAAATGACTGAGAAAATACATCATATATATAAGTCTAACTCCTCCCCATGCCTCTAGGGGTCGAGCTCATCATTCTAGGAGTTGTTTCAACCATATCTAAACTAGGAACTAGAAAATAGGCAATGAAAACAACTTGCCTCTATATGCTAGGAAACTGATCCATTCACTTACATTTCACCTTTTGGTGAATGAATCTTCTAGAATGAGTAAAAATGTGCCAAAATTACATCATGGACATGAAATTACATCAAGGTACATCAAAAATTACATGAAAAAGTGAAACTGGCCAAAACTAGGCGAAATTCTGAGCTGCTGAGTGAAAAATAGGCCAAAATTCTCTATGCGCCGCGCCCAAAATCTCTATGCGTAGCACAAGTTTGGAGCTGATTTTTAGGCCCTTCCTAAAGTCCAAATTGAGCACATGATAGCTCTTTGGAATGCCCTTCCTGTCTAATTTGTAACCCAAGTGGAATTTCTGGATTTGGTTGCCATTTTCCCCTCCAAAAGTTCAATCTCCCAACACTGCTTCCTGTGTGTGCAAAAAGTGGCAGAAAGGCCATTTTTAGGGTGTTTTTGACCCTTTAGGCAACCCAGAACTTGATGAAATCCTTAGGTAATCCATGAGAATGCATAAATTTTGATAAAAAATCCAGAAATGCAAATTTTTCCCCCTGAAGAGCTGCCAATTATAAGCGCGCGCCAAGTGGCGCTACGCGTCGGGCAGGAAAATCTGTTTTTAGGCACACAAATTTAAAATTGAAAATTTTTTTCCCAAACTTCTTGAAATTTTGGCTGAATGTCCCTCATCAAGCACTATGCTGGGCCAATGAAGCTTTGGCCAAAATTTGGAGCCTATCATGCCTTTTGCGATGCTTTAGTGCCCTCCTTAGCCTTGCCTTCATGATTTTGATCCTCGCTTTGCAAACATGATGTCGCGCCCAATAATGGTTCTTCATGTGCCTGAGCATGTTATTATCCTTTTTTTCCTTCTCCAATAACTTCTCAAGATGAATTTTGACCCTCTCAAGCCAAGTCTCTCTATCGGCCTCAATCTCCCGCTCAATAGGTGTCATCTCGGTTGGGCTTCTTTGGGTAGCTCGCCGATTCTCACGGATGTTTTGAAATTCCATGATCGTCTACTGATCCTCCAAATGTTTGTTCCGCTGCTCCAGATAGTTTATGATCCATTGAGCTCTCTCCAACTTGTCGGTCAATGTGTCGACCTCAGCTTTATGCTCCTGAATGATCTCTTTCAACTTTGAGCTTGGAGAGCTCAAATCCTCATCAATCAATATGAAATCAGTATCCCGGCCTCCTGAAGGGCCCTCATCCTGCATAGGTCTCTTACCTCTATCTTGTACCTGTACCTGTGCTGCTGATGATGGCAATGAGACCCCTTCCACCCCGGGTGGAGATAGTACTCGTCGGGCTGCTGCAAATAATACTCTCGTGCCTCTCTCATAAGTGACATACACTAGCACACTGATAGGCTCTGTCTCGTGACCTTCAAACTGATGTGAAGGTTCACCTGGCTCATGAACAATCTCCGAAGGAGGCTTAGGGGATGTGAAGAAGTCACGAGAAATGAAATCTTCCCATGCAATGCCCTGCAATCCAAGTTGATGTACAACAATGATCTTGATGAGTGCATAGTGATAAATACTGTTGTACTGCTGCTCGGAAGTCTTCTTCTACACAAGAGTGGTCATTCGATCGACGTTGTGGCACATGAAATAAGGTATGTTCATCATCCTCACTCTCGTGAAATATATCAATAACCTGATGTGGTAGGCATAGAGGCGTGAGAACCGGCCCTCACAACTGAAGTATCTGATAATGAGTCTCATCAAAGGCACATAGGATTCCTTCAGAAACTGGAATGGGAATACCCTGCTGAGCTGTCTCACATAGGTAGGCCTGATGTACGGTTCATAATGCACTTTGTCCACCTGTTGTCTTTTTTTCCACTCCTCACCTACATTCAGTATTCCTGTTGCTTGAGAAATGGCTTTTGGTGTCAAGGTGAAATTTACACCAGCAAGAGTTACCTATCCATCATGTAAATGTAATACAAATAACCGAGCCAACTTCTGATGATGATGAATCTGAGCAATCATCTCACAGTAATGATAGCATGACTGCTCTCGAAAACATGCCATGGCAAGTGGGCAGGCCTGCAACTGATTCAATGAGGTGGGCTCTTCTCTCACATGTTTTCCACCTTTACAAGGCCTTCTCGGTGCATGTAGCTCAGTGGTAGAATCACTGTTTTGTTCATATGAAGTTTCAGTGTCTATCTCCATGGTGTTGAAAGTCTATGTCAAGTATTTGCTGATTTGTATGAGGGGAAAATAAGAATTTGGTGTTTTTGTCTTGATTGCCAAATATGTGCCAAGTAGGAAGGGACTGTGGGAAATAGTACAGTGGGAAAAATGTGGTTCAGTCAAGTGAAATTTTAAGTATGAGGACAGTCACTTGAATGTTTGGGAAGTTGGGATTTAGGAATTTTTTGCAAATAATATGTGGAAAGGGATAATGATAGGGAATGAAAGGATTGAGGGATAGGGATAAATGGGAATAAGTGATATGAGTGGTTTTGGGATATAAGGGAATAGGGGAGGGATATTAATGATAGTGTGACAATGAGGAGGAAAGGAACCACAGGTGGGGATTTGAAGTACTTGGCACCAAAATCAGATTTTAACACTCAAACTCAAACCCTAAGGAGCAGTTTTTGACAAAAGAATAGGGTTTAACTTTTGATATTACAAATTCTCCAACCAATCTTTGAAACCACACCAAACACCAAATATGAGAAATTGCAAGGTGATTCGAACTTACTCGAAGAAAATGGGACCGAGAGTTTTGAAATTTCATTGAAGGCAGTGACAAAATTTGCTTGTCGTCTCTGTGCGCCGCGCGCACAACCCAGTGCGTCGCAACCAGTATGTGTGCCGCGCGGACAACCCAGTGCGCCGTGACCAGTATGTGCACCACGCATGTTCAAAATAGCACAGTGAAAAACAGTTGTATGCGTTGCGACCACTGTGTGCGCCGCGACCACCTCCCAATGCGCCGCGACTCTGAACTTCACCACACTTCCGGCCTTCAAACCCTGTTTTCTTTCTTCCACAATTCAACTCGGCTTCACTAATGTTTCTTGGTGCAAATGAACTATTTGAATGGTGAAAATATCTTGTATAGCCATGGAATTTCATTTTTAATTTAGGAAACCCACTTTCTAATGTTTCAACTTTGGCACTTTTCACTTTTTAATACAAACTCTGTTTTGCTTGTTTCCTTTGAGGTTTTGACTGAATGATGAAAATTTTGTCTATTTTTTGCAGGGATAGTTGACATGAAATTTGGCAAAGGCGACCAGGGCTGCACCTGAAGAATTTCACAACTGAATTTTTTTTGAAAATTTACATGGCATTTATTACAAAAGGAAAAATTGACGATTTTTCTTCAAAACAGATTTTTGAACAAAAGTCATGATCTAACATTATGACGATGAAATTTATGAAACGAAAATTTATTTTGAACCTCCCTCATGTGCCTATTGGAATTATTGAACACTTTGAAGACTAAATTTGCGAAACCCTAGACCTAATGAGACTGAAAAACCCTAAAAAGACTCTTTTCCCACCAAAAGACCAAACATTGACTGTCATTGACTGGAAATGATTTTGATGGACTTTGATGAACAGACCTAAGCCAACAGGTACAAGACATGAGGGATAAAAAGCGAAATGACCCTTCCGTCAGATGATCCATGCTCCTAATGGAATGCAGATGACTAAACTGGATGAAACACCTAAAATGAAATGCAACAAAAGAGATTTTGATCTCTGACGGAGGGATGAAGAGACCGAATCTAACAAGATATATAGCTATGATTATGGTTTAATATGAACATAATGATACATGTCGAGATCTGGGGTTAACATATGTGAATTGCAGTGAATGTTTGATTCAATAACTTCAAGATCTATATGCAGGTTTTCTTCTGATTTGTCGTGTACACATACAGACCTGGTTTAGTAAAGTAGCATATAATTTATACAATAATTTAATCAATATATTGAAATATATATGTACGTATCAGGCATGGTATCCATGTACATACACTGACTTGTTCTATGGAATTCATGTATATATGTTAGGGTTTGCATTGTTCCTTGATTATGACAAATGATGAGTATTTCTCTATTTTTATTTTTTCTGTCAATGATATCTCTATCTTTATGATCTATTTCTAACAATGATGATTGGGTTAATTATTTGGAAATGATGTTACAATGTGGGGATCTGTAATTGTTTTAGTACTTTTTGATTTATTTTTGTATGATCCAATGATTGATTTAATATTACAGTCATTCATGATTCAATTCTCATTAGTTTAAGATATGTACACAGGTGTTGTTCCAAAGAAGCACATACATACATGAGTTTTATTCAGTACAATCACGTACATATTCTAGTATTTTCCTGTTTTGGTTGAGTTCTACATTAATTGGTTTGATCCTTCAGTAATGTAGTTGATTTACAGTGCTTAAGTAATTAAGATTCAATATTTTATTTTTTCATATCAGTTTGGGTTGATTATTGATATGGGTCTAGTTTGAAAGTATGATGAAAGGTGGCCTATAAGTTGTCTAATTATTATTTGATGGGTGGATCCAATTTGAAAAATTCTGAAAATTCATCCACAAGGAGCTGAATATTGAAACCTTAATAAAGGGCGTAATATCTCCCTTTTGTTAGGAGCCAGTAAACAATTTTAGGGTGTTGTGTATCCCTTCCAGTGGGTTCTAGAGAACAAGTGGATGTTGTAGCCTCATGTAGGTGGGTTCCTGTGTACTGATAAGAGTCTGCATCAGTACAAAAATTGTAATGAATAATTTATTTAAATAATAAGATATAATATAGAGAAAGCGAACGCGGTGGTTTTCTCCCACATTGGGTTTCCACCTAAAATCATGGTGTTCTACGTGTGTCTCTTCTGTGGTGTGATTTTTTTGTTTCCTACTACATACTTGTGCACATGTGTAGATTTATTAAAGAATAATAGTGTATAAAATTCAAAATGTAAAATTGAAAATTAAATTTAATTAAAATATTAATTCACTCCCACACCCCCCTCAATATTTTTCCCAACAATTGGTATCATAGCAGGTCTGCGAGAAGAATCTTGACCACTTAAAGGGAGATCCATCAATATGAGCAACCAAGATGGATTATCTTCTATTAGGACACCTTTGTTTAATGGAACAAAATTTGTATTTTGGAAAATTAGAATGAGAACATATTTGCGGGCACTAGGAGCATATGTATGTCCAATTGTTGAAGGTGGATATCAATACCCAACCTCCATTCCCACAGATGATGCAAGGAAGAAAAAATATGAGATCAATGAAAAGGCAGTAAATGCTATTTTTGGAAGTTTGGCTAAATCTGAATTCATGAAAGTCATGAAGTTGAACACTACAAAAGCTATATGGGAAAAAAAATTTCAAAGCTATGAAGGTCACACTAAGGTAAAAAGCACTAAACTTCAAACATTTAGAATTCAGTATGAAACTCTTAGAATGCATGATGATGAAAGTATTACAATATATTTCCTTAGAGTAGACGAAGTTGTTAATTCTATCAAAATTTTTGGTGATGAAATGAAGGATTCTACTGTTGTCGAGATGATTTTGATATCATTAACTCCAAAACAAGAAACAAGTTCTAGAAAAAAGGCACTGAGAAAACTTAGAACTTGAAATTTTTATCTAAGAAAAGAACTTAAGAAATCAAAGGCTCTAAATCTTAGATTTTATAAAGGATATGAGACTTTAGAAGAAATAATTAAAGTTCAACACTCTCCTCTAATCAAGATAGGTGTTGGATACAATCCAAATGGTGAAACATAAAAAACTATGAAATATTCTTAAACAGGTACAAGAAGCTATGTCAATGCAGTAAAAGGAAGCAATCATCAGAATTATATACCTCATCAAAAGAGTGAAGGATCAAATATTCCTCATATAAAAAAACCTTACCATGAACAAAAGGCAAGCCACTCAAAAAGGTATTATACTGCCATGCATTCTTATTTCAATGGTCAATGCTTCACTTGTCACAATTTTGGTCATAAAGCAGTTCATTGTGTTACTTACAAAAAAATTATGACTAGAGAGGAAAGAAAACAAAAGAATGAGATTGAATGTTCTATTGCAATAAATTTGGTCATGAAGAATTTGAATGCAGCTGTAGAATGAAGTCATGTTACCATCATTAACAAAGGACAATACCACCCAAGGTATAGAAAAATAAAATTACCGCCTCTGAAAATTGTGATCTAGCATTGTATGTAGGAGATCAAGAGAATATATGGTACATTGACAAAAAATGTTCAAAGCATATGCAGGTGATAGAGATAATTTTGTTTCTTTTAATGAAATAAATAAAAATAATAATGTGACTTTTGGTAATAACTCACTTGATTCTATTAAAGGGAAAGGAACTTTAATTTTATAGAAAAATGTCAAATCTAGAAAATTATTATTTGTTTATGGGTTAAGGCATAACTTGTGAAGTGTTAGTCAAATGTGTGATCAAGGGAATGCATTTATTTTCATATCAAGGAATTGTGTCGTAAGAAATTTGGATACAAGTCAGATAATAATAAAGGGTATGAGAACTCCAGGAAATGTCTATGTCCTAGAAGGCGGCCAAGAGCACTATTATTTAAGAAAATATAAAGAACGATGGCTTTGGCACAAAAGGTTGGGGAACCTTAGCTTCTATTAATTATACAGATCAAGCATGATGGGAGAAGTTCATGATTTTCCCAACTTCTCTCCACCTAAAATTAACATCTGCAAATCATGTCAATTTGGTAAGCATATTAGAGTTCAATTTAAATCTAAATAAGGTACTTCAAGTAAGACACTTGAACTTATTCACACTAATTTATGTGGTCCTAAGAGAAATAAGTCTCCTCATGGTGAACAATATTTCATATTATTCATTGATGAATTTACAAGAATGTCTTCGATTGGCTTACTAAAATAAAAAGATGAAGCATTTGATAAATTTAAAGTGTTCAAGGCTTCAGTAGAAAATGAATTAGATCTAAAAATTAAATTTCTTAGATTTGATAGAGGAGGATAGTTTATATCAGATGATTTTTTCAATTGTTGTGAACAACATGGCATAAAAACACAATTTTCCATAGCTAAAAATCCTCAAAAAATGGCATGTGTCATGCTTGATGCATTAGGAACACCTAACACATTCATGGGAGAAGTAGTACATACAACTATGAACATACTTAAAAAATATCATGTTAGAGTTAAAAGTGAAAAAAAATCCACATGACCTTTGGTTAGGTAAGCGTGCGACTATCAAACACTTTAGAATTTTTGGAAGAAAATGTTTAATAAAGAAAAATTATGATAAGCTTGGAAAATTTGAACCTAGATATGATGATGGAATCATCCTTGGATACTCCTCTAGAAGAAAAGGATATAAATATTACAATAAAATGCTTCAAAATATTGTTGAATGCATAGATGTTGTGATCGATGAAGCATCCACATGTACCAAAAGGGAAGCACAAGAATATGAAAAACCTATCCATACTACAATTAAAGAAGTTGTAGGAGAAGAAATAGAAGCGTCAGAGGAAGGAAATGGAGATATAAATATGTCATAAAAGACACCATCAAGATATGTTTAGAAAAATAATCCTGATTCTCAAATTCTAGGTAATAAGGAAGCATGAATACAAACTAGAAGAACCTATGTTGGGACTTATTGCCACTTAGCCCTACTATTCACAATAGAGCCTCAAAATGTGAATTAGAATAGAAAATATGAATGTTGGGTTAAATCAACGCATGAAAAACTTGATCAAATATAAAATAATAATACATGGGAACTAGTATCAAGGCCTCGTGATAAAAATGTAATTTGAACAACTTGGGTGTTGAGAAAAACTAAATAAAAATGGAGAGTAATTAGAAATAAAGCAAGACTTGTATGTAAAGGATATGCTCATTAGGAAGGGGTAGAATTTAAAGAGACATTTGTACCTGTAGCTAGAATTCAAGCAATAATAATGTTTATTTCATTTTCTAGATTTCATAACTTTAAGGTATATCAAATGGATGTTAAATATTCATTTTTAAATGGGGATCTAGAAGAAGAAGTTTATATTGACCAAGTTGAAGGATTCATTCTTGAAGATGATAAAAATATTTTTCACAAGCTCAATAAAGTATTGTATGGGTTAAAACAAGCTCCTCGTGCATGGTATTATTATCTTGACAGGTATCTTCAACAACAAGGGTTCAAAAAGGGGTATGTTGATGGAAATTTATATATAAAATTTGATCAAAATAATCTTTTGATAGTAGTATTTTATTTATATGGCATCATATTTGGATGCAATGAAGAATCTATTAGTCAAGGATTTTCTACAATTATGCAACAAGAATTTTAAATGTCTTTACTTGGTGAATTGACATACTTTCATGGTATTCAAGTTCAACAAAATAAAGATGGTATTTTTTCTCTCTCAAATGAAGTATATCAAATAGATTATGAGGAAATATGGAATGGAATACTACAAGCTTGTATGCACACCAATGGTAACAAGATGAAATCTCAGTCAAAATGATGATTCTCCTTCATTTAATCAACTAGAATACAAATCTATGATTGGAAAATTGATCTCTCTTTCAGGTACATGACCAAACATTATGCATGAAGTTGCCATTGTTGGATGATTTCAATAAAATCCAAAGGCAACTCATCTCCAAGCAATGAAGAGGATTTTTAAGTATCTGCAAGGCACTCAAGATTTCAATCTATGGTATCCAAAAAATGCATATTTTCAATTCATGCTTACATAGATGCAAATTAGGCAGGTAATGTTGGTGGCCACAAAAGTACTAGTGGAGGAAAATTTTATTTGGGACATCACTTAGTTTCTTGGTTCAGTAAGAAACAAAGTTCTATCGCCTTATCTATAACTAAGGTAGAATATTTTTTTGTTGCATCTTTCTATACTCAAATTCTATGGATGATCCAAATATTACAAGACATACAAGTCATGTGTTATCAACTGGTACCTAGTCTTTGTGACAATACTAGTGCCATAAGTATATCAAAAAATCATGTCATGCACTACAAAACCAAGCATATTCCTAGAAAAATCCACTTTCTAAGAGAGAAAATTCTTGAACAAAAGGTCAAATTGGAATATGTACCTTCAAAGGAACAAGTTGCAGACATCTTTACAAAGCCTATTCCATGTGATTCCTTTGAATATCTCAGACATAAATTAGGAATGATTCCCACCTCTTCACTCTAGTAATTGTTCTAATAGAAATGTCATGTTCAGGGGGAGTTTTGGTTGTAAAATCCTATATTTTACTTTCTGTACGCGCATGGTATGAAATACAGTAGCATATATATGTAATTTTTGAGTTAGAAAGTCATGTATACCTCCCAGTAATAGAAAAGGAATGGAAAATATTCAGGGGGAGATTCCTATATGCTTTCATCATTTTATTATTGGTTTTATGGTTGTGATATTGGTTTGCTGTATTATGTTGGTGATGCTCTTATGTTTCTTACTAATTATGATTGGTTCATAATATTGTTGCAATGGTTTTTTATTTATGTGATGAATATAATGAAAATAGAATTGGTTCTGGTTGAGTGGGAGCATCAACTATGTCTCTATTGGTCCATTGTTGGGAGTATAGTCCCTTTAGAATAAGGACATTTATAATGAAATTGATGTTGCATTGTCATATATTTCTTCTAGATACTGAGGATGTTCATGTTGTTGGAAGTATGAATTATATGATGTTGCTATCAAATTTTTATGTTACAAATTCATATGTGGTGCATGGTGGTTGCTAATGAATATCATGGTCTTGCTACCTCATTATTTAGGATCCTATTTTTGTTTATAAATTTCATATGTATCTATTGATGTAAGGGTCATGAAAAATACCCATGTTGTAAATAATTTGAAAATTCAGTCATGTATGGATCAAGTCATGTTATGTATGTAATCCCATTATGTTGGACATTGACATAAAATTTTTATCCAATATGTAAAACCCCATATGTTGGGTAATTGATGTAATCATGAGAGTATAGAGCCATTGGTCATAAAAAAGGTCATATTTTTTTGAGTCATAAAGTATTGTAGTCTATATATTCATAAGGTTCAGCATATGCTCAGGGAGAGCATGGTCAATATGAAACTTTCATGCTTCATATCTAGTTGATCGGACCTACAAAAAACAACACTACCGGGGAAGCGCTTTATTTAGCCTAGGTCAACCCTTTTCCCTTGATGTCATAGGGGGAGAGAATCTTGGTGTTTGGAAAATAATTCTTGGAGAGAATATTGGTGTGTTTTAAAAGAAGTCTTGATGTTTGCAGGTGTGGTTTCATGTATTTACAGGTGGTGACCAAACACCAAATTGGTTTCCAACAAGTCCAAAGGGGGAGATTGTTGGCATTATGGCTAATAGGTTGTCCTTGATGGAAGTCCACCTAATAAATATATAGCTGATTTCAACATTGATGACTATGGAATTAATACATATTGGTACAAAAGCTACAAATGGTATGGAAAGAGAATTGACAGTTCAAAGGAAGATGGATGATTAAAATAAAGTTTTAGAAAGTATATACGGATCCTATGAAGAAGGGTCATGTACATACACAGGTTTTACAAGTACAAGTCACGTATGAAATACAAACCATATTAATATGGATTATATGGGTCTTTAGCATGGTATTGGCCCATATAATTGGAGTGACAATGATTATTTGATCTCTTCAAAGAATACTACCAACTTACCAAGGGATTTACCTAAGGTATTGGCTAAGGCTAAAAATATATAAGGATATGGAGATCAAGGTGTCATGTGTGCATCAGGAAGCAAGGAGATAATTCAAATATGACATATCTGAAAGGGTTTTCAAGACTAATGAAAATACTTGCTTGATCTATATATGATTATAATGTTATATCTATAGCTATGATGATGGTTTGATATAAACATAATGATACATGTCAAGATCTGGGGTTAAAAAATGTTGTGAGTTTGCAGCGAAGGTTTGATTTAGGAATTTCAGGATCTGTACATAAGTTTTATTCTTATTTTTCGCGTACATATTCATACCTTGTTCAGTAAAGTAGTGTATAAGTTTTGCAATAATTTACTTACTATATTGATATCTATACATAGGTATCAGACATGGTAGTCGCGTATATACACTGACTTATTTTATGGAAGTCACATATATATGTTAGGGTTTCTAGTGCACCTTGATTATGACACTTGATGAGTCTTTCTTTGTTTTTTTTTGTCTATCAACGATGTCTTTATCTTGATTATTTGTGCCTAACAATGATGATTGGGTTGATTTTTTGGAAATGATGCTGCAATGTGGGGATATGTAATTGGTTCAGTAATATTTGATTTATTTGTGTATGGTTTAGTGATTAATTCAGGTATTACAATCATTAATGATTTAGTTATCAGTAGTTTAAGATCCGTACACAGGTTTTGTTCAAAATAAGTGTGTACATACATGAGTTTTATTTAGTATAGTTACGTAGATATTTTGATACTTGTATGTTCTAGTTGAATTATTCATTTAGTTGTTTAATCCTTCACAAATTAAGTTGATTTATAGTGCTTCAGTAATTCAAATTCAATATTTTAGTTTTTCATGTCAGTTTAGGTTGATTATTGATATGGGTCCAGTTTGAAAGTATGATGAAAGGTGGCCTATAGGTTGTCTAATGATTTTTGGCAAGTGGATGCAGTTTGAATCTTTCTGAAAAGTGGTCCACAAGGAGCTGAAGGTTGCAGCCTTCATAAAGGGGGTAGGATCTCCATTTTTGGTAGGAGTTGGTAAAAAAATCTAGGGGGTTGTGGTTGCCTTCCAGTGGGTGTTAGAGAACTAGTGGAGGTTGTAGCCTCCTATAGGTGGTTTGTTTCTTACTGATAAGAGTTTTCATTAATACAAAAATTTGTAATGAATAATTGCTCTAAATACTAAGATAGAATATAGAGACATCGACAGTGGTGGTTTTCTCCCACATTGGGTTTCCAACTAAAATCCCAATGTTTTATGTTTGTTGCTCACATGGTATGATTTTTTTGTTTGTTACGACATACTAGAAAGTTGTTTATTTATTGATGCAATGGTTAACGATGATCATCTGATGAAAAATTAGTAAACTGGATATATGTTGTTTTCCTTCTCCGAAGTCGTGTACATACGTAGGTTTCTTTTAGAACAATAGTGTTCAAAATTAAAAATATAAAATTTATATTTATATTAAATTAAAATATTGATTCAAACCCCCCCCCCCTCTCAATTTTTTTCCCAACAATTCCATACTTCATCATCAAAGAGTATCGGTCTATAGGTTCACGTATATCTTGGATTTTCTAATCCTCAAGAAGTTTCAATCTTAGATGCTTATCGAATCCTCTGGATCCCATTAATTTTTTATGGCCTTCACTAAGACTTACAACTCTTAGTATTGGTATAATGCATGACACATAAATATAATAATATATTGTCCATTATCACTCCCTCTCAATCAAGGAAGAGATATCTAAAAAACCAAGATTTCTTCTTAAGTACTCAAGCTTCTTGTTTGGTAATTCATTTGTTAGAACATTAACTACCTATCATTTGTAGGAATATAATGTACTTCGATGACCCTCTATCATACCAAGATTCTAATGTAGTGGTACTTATTATTTATATGTTTTTTCCTAGCTTGAAACACAAGGCCATGTTTCAATATTATACAACATTCATTGTCACAATTCATATATGTAGGACTTAGTGGCCCTTCAAATAAATGTGATAAAAACTTTCTTATACAAATAACCTATTTGAAAAATTCATTTGCAGTTATGTACTCAACTTCAAAACTACTCAAAGAAACAATATCTTGCTTCTTGCTCATCCATGAGATCATGGAATATCCCAAACTAAACCATCCACTTGTAGTTCTTATTCCATGTGTCTCACTGCCACCCCAATCGAAATCTATGTATCCCATGAGTTGGATTTAATTACCAGTATATCGAATAAAATGATGTATGGTCCCAAATATATATATAAATATGTGTTTGGTTGCTATCTAATGTTCATACTGAAAAAAAAATACGAGGCCTAGTATCTACAAGATACATTAATGAGCCAATCAACTACCTATAGCAAGTAGGATCCATTAGACTAGAATTTTAACTCCTCAACTTCCTTAGATTAACGATCATAGGATTTTTCATTGGCTTGCTATCCATAATGCCAAATTTTTGTATAATCTTGATCACATACTTTCCATAACCAAGATATATTTCACCTAGTTTCTACCAAATATCTAGTTCCAGATAGTAATGCATCATCCCAATATCCTTCATGTAAAATTCAGTTGCTAACTGCTTCTTTCATTCCTAAATTTGATGTTCAACACCTATAACAAGTAGATCATCCACATATAGAAATATGATGATTGGTTCATCCTTTACCACTTTGATGTATAGGTTAGGATCTGTATAAATCTTGTAAAATCCAAGTCTCAATAGGTATGCATCCATTCCAACATACCATTCTCTAGGTTCTTGCTTAAGCCATATAGAGCCTTCTTCAATCTACAAACATGTGTCTCCCTCTATTGACTTCAAATCCTTGAGTTTTTTCGATTTAAACCTCCTCATCAATGGTCCCATTCAGAAAAAATATTTTAGAATTATTTTGATGGATTTCCCATCCCATAGTAGCAATGAAAGAGACAAGTGATCTTATTTTTGTGTATCTAGTTGTAGAAGCAAAGATTTTTGCATATTTGATACCTTATTTTGTGAGAAGCCTCTAGCTACAAATCTACTTGTGTACTTTTCAATGCTCCCATCCAAAACATTATTAATCTTATAGATCCATTTTTAAGTGACTATAGATTTATCCCTTGGTATAGGAATAATTCCCTAGAAACCATTCTTCATAATTGACTAGTATTCTTCCTTCTTTGCTTTCCTCCACTATTTAAATTTAGGTGCATTTCATAACAAGTTTGGTCATATAAGATGCATAGCCATAATACATTTTAGATATTATACTTTCTCTAGAGGTCCCTTTTTTTTCGTGTCCTTCTACTTCTTTAAGAGTTGTTCTTAACCAAACAAAATTCTTACAAACTCTAGGAATAAAAACTTATTGCATAGGTTCACTATGACCTTCAACATATTCTTGAATTTATGTATGATCTTGACCATTGTTATCTCTTGAGATATCCTAAAAAATGGGTACCTCTTCTTCATCAAAATCGACTAGAATATCCTTCTCACTCTTGTAAGCTATATTTTTATCAAATATGACATACCTACTTACTTCAATAGAATGATCATCTTTATAGTAGATTATTTATGCCTTTAATGATGTAATGTAACAAAAAAATATTCCTTTCATACAAATAGTATCCACCTTCTTCCTTTTGTCCTTGGTAATTTGTATGTAAACATGACATATAAATATTCCAAGATGATCCATACTGGGATTATTTCTTGTAAATGCTTCTTTAGGAGTTATGTTTTTGAGAATCTTATGAGGACTTTGATTCTACAAGTAGAAAAATTTTACGCACGCTTCTCCCTATAGAAATTGAGGGAGACATTGATCATGTAGCATGGATATGACACATTCTTCAATTGTTCTATTTTTCGTTTCAACCACACCATTTTGTTTAGAGTTATAAGGAACAATTAACTCCCTATTAATACTTACTTCCTTGAAAAATGATATAAGCTCTTTTGAGGTATATTCTCCACCATTATAAAACCTTAGGGTCTTGATATTCTTTTCTGTCAGATTCTCCACTTCATTCTTGAATTCTTAAAACTTCTCAAATACCTCATCTTTGTTCTTGAAGAGATATAGCCACTTTTTCATTCACAATTCATCAATGAATTTCACATAATATTGATGGACTCCAAGCTATTTCACTGGCATAGGTCCACACACATTAGAGTGTAGGAGATCTAATATTTCCTTTGATTTGGTATCACTTCTTACAAATGGATTCTTTACATTATTTTTTAGAGAACATCCCTTATAGATCCATTAATGTTCTTCTTTCAATTCAAGGATGCCATTGACCATTTGATTTAGATATGGAAAAACCTTGTAGTGAATATTTTTTTATCTTTGATTGCATAATTTAGAAGGGCTAACATCTAAGTGTACTAGGGCTTGAGGGAGAGAAGTAAGTAGTCGATAAATAGTTCCCTCATGAATCCCAATTATCTTTGCATGATCAATACTATAGTCATTTCCCCAAACCAAAACATTGCCATCAAGAAAGGCAATCCTATCACCTTTATATTTCTCTAAACAAAAAATAGAAAGTAAAATTTTCTTCAAACCTGGAACATATAGTATGTTGTCTGATTGAATACTCCCACGTCTCCATATCCAATTATTTAGACCAAAGTCCTTTCATTGGATATATTTTTTGTCCCCAAGTTCAACTGAATGAGAAGAAGTTCCTTTTGACAAAGTCTGAAGTTGACTGCATTCATCTACCATATGTCTGGAAGAACCACTATCATTAGTCCATACATTGTTTTCCTTGAAAGTGCCAAAGAGAGCGAAGAAGAAACTTCCATCCATCACTTATTTTGCTAGCTTGTAGATTATCTTCAATATGTATTCTTTGATAGTTACAATGAGCTCCCCAAGAAACTTGAAGCCCTTCTTTCCAAACCTTGTTGAGATTCAAAAAGAGGATGAGCTTAGTGAAAAGAGTCACCTTCACTAAGTGGGCCCCGCAGGCCACATTTTGGGCAAAGTCTATTTTTAGACTATGTCTATTTTTAGACATGTCGATCATATTCTATGAGTTGCAGGATGATATTTTTGGATGGTTTTTCAAGTTGGAAAAATAGATGGACTTCTATTTTTAGACATTTTGGGCGAAGTCTATTTTTAGACTGCCAGTCTAAAAATAGACATGTCGGATATTATTAGCTCTTAATAATATTTGGACTCTAAAAATTATCTTATTCTCTTGGAGCACTAACATTCAGTTAACAGATTGTTAATATCAGCTAGCTGAAGGAATTACGCAATTCCTAGAGCTACTAGTGGTTCATGCATGGAGGACTTCAGTTAGAAATCAAGTGGCAGAGTTTGGTGGAGTTGCAGAAGTAGTTGGTGGAGTTAGTTTCTATTTTAACTACACTTGTGGAGTTAAACTCAGTTGAACTGATTGTGTCTATTTCTAACTGATTGATACTTTCAGTGGAGTTGAGTGAATTAATTAGTTAAATTAATTCACTAAATAATAACTCATTATTTAACTGGACAGAGACAACAATTAACTACAATGCAGAATAGATCAATGGAGACTCAGTGGAGTGATTGGTGAAAGAGAAAGTGTGACTATCAGTTGTGACTATAGTGTTGCATTGCATGCACCACACATTCATTGGAGATGCCAATGAGGATTGCGTGAGCAAGGCTGGAGCAATTCGAACTCATCCAGAGCCATTCTTCAACAAGGATTGCGCAGTAGAGGCAGGCTATTAGGAGGGCAAAAATCAGTGCAGATTTTTGCTGATTGTTCTTGATTAGTGTGTAGCGATTGTATTGTACTAAGAGCTTGATATGATCATATTTGTATGAGGATTGTTACATGATCTCTATGACATATATTATATACAGATAGTTGGGGTTTTCATCTTTAGTATTTCTCGTTAAACAACTGTGTTAATGTGTGTGAATTTTTTATTTTTTCATGTGTGCATTGCAATCTTGATTTAATTTCCGCAAATGATCAATGGTAGAATAGATTATGTATTTTGCATGAAGTTAAAATAGTGTGAGATCAGGAGAATCTTGGACATATAACACATAAGTTATATAATTTCTACAAACCTTTCCATTGAGAAGAAAGTTCCAACTAAGATGTGATCTTCAGTCCCCTTCTTGCACCTTAGCTTTGATTACATAATGGAAAATCAATGTTCTTGTATATTATAGATGACTTTCCTTACTTGATAATTACTTGTGATGTTAGTTGGAATTTTATTACTTCTTATTTCTTGTTCATCGATAAATTAAGAAAACAATGAAGATCACAAATAGATAAAGTACACAAGATATAGGCTCCAAGTAAGGGAAAACAACTCCAAGGGGAAAACCTAGAAATAATACTTCTCTTCTTACAGAATCAATTCAAGATGAGACTTCCAAGACCCAAAGACCAAACCCAAATTTCCTCCCATGCACCAAATCATCTCTCGAACAAAACCTCCTTCAAACAAGACAAAATTTATCAAGTCAACAAGAGTCAACCCTTCAAAGAGACTACTTCAATCAAGATTTTGGACCTCATTCCAAGTCTACAAACTCGACATGCAACAAAAAAAAAAACCCTAATTATTCATAGATCTGGACTGGAATAGGTCAAATTTTTGGCCTCCTTCCTTCTCTTGATTTTTCTCCTTGTCTTTTAGTCTCTCACTCTTTTTTTCCTTCGCTTCTAGATTATATTCAATATGCATTCTTTGATAGTTACAATGAGGTCCCCAAGAAAATTGAAACCCTTCTTTCCAAACCTTTCCATTGAGAAGAAAGTTCCAACCAAGATGTGATCTTCAGTCCCCTTCTTGCACCTTAGCTTTGATTACATAATGGAAAATCAATGTTCTTGTATATTATAGATGACTTTCCTTACTTGATAATTACTTGTGATGTTATTTGGAATTTTATTAATTCTTATTTCTTGTTCATCGATAAATTAAAAAAACAATGAAGATCACAAATAGATAAATTACACAAGATATAGGCTCCATGAAAGGGAAAACAACTCCAAGGGGAAAACCTAGAAATAATACTTCTCTTCTTACATAATCAACTCAAGATGAGACTTCCAAGACCCAAATACCAAAGCCAAATTGCCTCCCATGCACCAAATCATCTCTCGAACAAAACCTCCTTCAAACAAGACAAAATTTATCAAGTCAACAAGAGTCAACCCTTCAAAGAGACTACTTCAATCAAGATTTTTCACCTCATTGCAAGTCTGCAAACTCGGTATGAAACAAAAAAAAAAAACCCTAATTATTCACAGATGTGGATTGGAATAGGTCAAATTTTTGGCCTCCTTCCTTCTCTTGTTTTTTCTCCTTGTCTTCTAGTCTCTCACACTTTTTTTCCTTCGCTTCTAGTCGCAAATTGAACTTGATGAGATTGTTGTTCCAAATGAGTTTAAGATCCTTCCTTTTACAATCTTTTTGATGGATCAAATAGCCTCTTCTAGGCTGAATTCACCGAGTTAGAGCCAACTTTGCCTTGGAGGAGAATTCGGATTTCTATAATTTTCTAGACTCAATAACAATGACTTTCTTTTCATACAACAAGTCCATATGGGAATATAATACATGGCAAGGATTTTTATTTGACTCGATAAATCCTATAAGCATGAATAAAATTCTTTGACCTAGAATCTGAGCATGAAACCCGTGATTTTACAATTGAAAATTAATTTTCTCTTTTATATAAAATATACAATGTCATGATTACATAAAATCATTATGAAGACTGCATATAGTTATATATATATATATATATATATATATATAAACATGCACAAGTATGAACACTTATCTGATTGTATTAAATTACTTGGCAGCTAAAGGAGGGACTTCGACTCTCCACCCAACTACACTGAAATATTTCTTGCATATAACCACCCCTGAGTCAGATCTAGGGTCTGATGGTAAATGGTTGAACAGAGAAACAAGTTAACACTAATGGGTTTATCATGATTTCAAGAGATGTATTCCATTGTTTTTATGCTCCACCAACTCAATAGTCAAAACTCAGTGGCCCATTTTCTCATTAATATTCACACAGAATCCATAGGTTCATATAAATCCCACTGGTTATAAGGAAAATTCACATAGATAGTTCCCAGATTACAAGGAATAGACTACAAAATAAATGGAAATGCACCCAAGAATAGGGAAAATACTACCTAGCCTAGGTTGATCACTTCCAACCTCCCAACATACAATGTTATATTATTCTCAATGCAAATCCTCTTGTTCCTACACTCCTTTCACTCCTCTCCTCATTGAGTTATCTCTCTCTCTATCCTCACCTCAATGAGTTATCTCTCTCTCTCTATCCTCACCTCACTGAGTTCTCTCTCTCTCTCTCTCTCTCTCTCTCTCTCTCTCTCTCTCTCTCTCTCTTTCACCTCACCTCACTGAGTTCTCTCTCTCTCCCCCCTCACCTATTTGAGTTCTCTCTCTCTCTATCTCACCTCACCTCACTGAGTTCTCTCTCTCTCTCTCTTTCACCTCACCTCACTGAGTTCTCTCTCTCTCCCCCCTCACCTATTTGAGTTCTCTCTCTCTCTCTCTCTCACCTCACCTCACCGAGTTCTCTCTCTCTCTCTACTTCCTCTTCTCCACATTATGAATTGGATGACATGAATGACTACCCCCATATCTGCCTCATCATTCAATTCTAATTGTATTGTGGTGCGGCATGCTATCATGTCGGCTCACCCACTCCTTCACCTATGTAAAAGTTAATTATTATATCTACCATTTTTTTTGTTTAGGTCCACTCATCTCCTCTCCACATTATGGAGTGGACCACCTGAATGAAAACTCCCATATCTGCCTCATCATTCCATTCTAATTGCATTGTGGTGGGGCATGCTATCATGATGGCTCACCCACTCCTTCACCTATGTAAAATTTAATGACTATATCTGCCATTTTTTTCGTTTAGGTCCAGTCACATTCAATAATATACTAAAAAATAAATAAACCACGAGTGTTTAAACAATCTCAACATTATGTCAAATGTTATGGATCATGGTCACTCAAGAAAGGATATGTGAGCATGCAGGTTTCCACCTCAAAATAAGGATATGTAAGGGTATACAACCTTCGGTATTTAATTAAATAATAACACGTTAAATAATGTTTTTATCCAATCATGGTCCTCCCATGTGGGAATTAAAATAAAAATAATTATCACAATAAGCAGGGGTAGTATAGGGATGTTACAATCCCCCCGGTTAAAGCTCAAAATCAAGGGGGGAACGATTATTGTGGGTTGTTGGTTGTGGACTGCAGGAGTTTTAATGGGAATTCAGGGTTGGGAAACATCATATGAGGCCCCTGATGAATGTTATATGGTGATCCTAAGGAAATAAATGAAGGAGTGAGTGTTAATTTTGTACACATTGGCAGATAAATAATTACAAAACTCTAAAAAAAATGACTTCTGAATGATTTAAATGAGCATTATGTCCAATAATTAAGGGAGTATCAAGGGTATGTTTTAGTGTTAGATAATATTTCGAATGAAAATGATCAAGAACAAAGGTAACATGTAGGATTTCCATTCCTTGATGATGAGGAACTCACTATCTGTATTTTAACCAAATATATGGGTCACCATGTCATGTTAAGCCTGATATCGTGGAGGAACAATTAGCTAGCCAAACAATTGTCGAAGTCCTAAGCTCGAAAGGAGTATAATATACTAGGGAAAAGGATATATCCAAGAATATTGAACCATAACACAATTTGAATATGGCTCATCTAGGAATGATCCATTGAGTATTATCACTTGTGTGGACCATCTTGAGGGGTTTCAGGCTTTAACACATTTTGTAAGAAATTACTCTCCAAGATCGATTTATGGAAGGAAATTGTGTATGGAAACATACCATCAATTCAAAAATTAAGGGTTTATTTAGAAAATCTTGATCCATTTTCATTATGTATAACCAAATAAAGATAAATTATTAACATGAATCACACCCCCTCTATTCATAATTTCCCTTGCTAGAAACATGGATTTGTGTTTGTGTTACATTTTATGATATGGGTTTTGTACCAGAGGTTGAGAGGTTATTTAGGAATTTTTTTCTCCTCTTTATGATGCATTAGATGTCGTCACACTTCCCCAATTCATAAATTTACTAGACTGGAACATACATGTCTCACAAACATTTGGATCATTTACTTTACTCATTCTTTATTTTTGGAGGATTTGTGGCATCAAGAGAGAACATACTTAGCTAGTGGATTTGGAATTATCAAATATTTTTCATTCCTAATTTAGGGAAATACATATTACATGAAACATGACCTATAATTGGTCATTTAGGGTTCAAAAGCTCCAGTTCCCACTTGATAATTACGATGATTTGACAAGGTTTTTTTTCAATGAGTGATGATGCAATTTGAAATATCTTCAATTATATCACAAAATTTGAGTTTCATTTTTCAATAATACATATGTTAATTTGTGTAGTATATGTTCTTGCAATATTTTCATATGGAATTGTAGTACCATCAGGTATATGCATACATGTTATTTTAATTGGTGCCTCTTATGGTTGATTTGTTGGAATATTGCTTGGATCATTTACAGACTTGGATCAAGGACTTTTTACTATGCTTGGAGCAACTTCTTTCCTTTGGTTTTTGATGAGGATGAAAATTTCAATCTGTGTAATTATTTTGGGAAATTTTTTTTATTTATGTTGCCTCTAGTTATGCCATTATTATTAATATTGAAGATTCTAGTTTATGCATTTAATAGTGGTTTTTATGACCCAATTGTTCATCTTTCCATTCCTTGAACCACATGCATATTCTTATATGTGGAATTTTACAACATTTGATGTTGTTAGGGGCCCATTGGTGACCTTTTTGGGAATAGGAAAATGATGATAACATTATGTAGGTCTTGAAGAGATGTAAGCAAAACAATTTTCGCATGTTAGATAAACCTAATTTCTCAAAGGCACTTATTTTATATGGTCTTCTAATGCATTCACAATTCTGAAGAGGAACATATTTCTATCCTCGACGGATTTTTCTAATGAAACTTTTATTGAGAAATTATGTTCAATATAATCTACAAAGCCTAGATCAGGTAAATGTATCAACATTGAATATATTTAAATAAGTGCAGATGAAGGGAAAATGTTTATCGATTTACATCCATTTGAAAATACATCTCCCTATTATATTATGGATATGATGTTGTTGGAAAAGGCACGGGTTGTTTTTTGACAATTTGGATTGCACCACATTTGTGGTTTTCGTAAGGCTTCTGGGAGACCTCCTCTAGTTGCCATACTAACATGACATGGTTTTATCCCTAATTTATTTTTTGGAAATATAAACTTTGATAGGAATTTATCTATGCTCAAGGATCTTCAAGGGTAGGAAATGTGTAATATGGAAGGAGGGTCCTCATTCTAGATAAGAGCAGGATTATGATGGCCATAACCTTGGTTTTCGAGTTTAACCCTACCATCATTGTACTATATTATAAATGTGCCTTCATTTTCGATGGATTTGGCTCTTAGGGATACTGGATTTTCTTTTTTCAAGGATAGACCTAGTGAAGGTCTATTTCCATAATTTATGTGGAAGTTGATCTTCAAAAAGGATTACATGAAGATGTTGTTTTTTATTTATTGGACAATGACAATCCTAAAGAATTTATTTATGGTTAAGAAAATAATCCTATTGACACAATATAAGGTAATAAGGTACATAGATCCAAGTGAGGACATGTTACACAAAATTGCATTGGATAAATTCAACAAATATCAAACAAATAATTATTTTTATTGGTTATGGTACAAGATGTAATGCTTCCCTCTAAACTAGATCATTTTTTGAACAATTTCCTTAAAGAATCCATGTGACAATGGGACTTGTAGGCATCCATGTGAAAATGGGTTTTGTGAGAGAGGTAAGAAAAATATGATGATCAGATCACTGTGAGATGTATTCAAGGAAGGCATACATGCTACAAGAAATGTAGCTAACCTATTGTTCTAAAGAGTAATGAGTCTATGGTGGAATATATCCCCCCTTTGTCTCAACTTTCTTCTTTAGTTCTCAAGCCTAATTAACAACAACATGAACAAAAAAAATTATCTTAAAACAACATTAGAGGCTAGCTTGATTGCTAAATAATTGTCAAGTTTGTTATGTAATCCATGATGCACATGGTTGTATTCCTGAGTTTTCTTAGAATGATATTTCTACTAAGAAAACCATGAATGGGGTAGGAATTAGAAAAAAAAAAATCTTGTAGGGAAAAGAATTGAATTTTAATCTCCCTGATTTTGTATAGGGAATAAAAATTGAAATGATTAAGGAAGAAAGGATGCATCATTCATGTAATAGTGAGTTACAACATTGTAGGTCATTGCAGCTGGCACATGTAATTGTGAGATGACGGATGATGAAAGGGGCAACAAGGTTCCCTGCTATAACTCTCTTATCCTCTTAGCCTTTAGCTGATATGAGAAGGAAACAAACCATCCTATGACACAAAATGGCACTAGATGTGATGATGATGGAATATTTATTTATTTTCCCCATACAATGAAAGTAGGTTATTATCCCTATGATTGTATTTTCCCTAGGGATCATTATACATTTGTTGGTACAAATTTTAGTACACTATAAATAATTTGTCATAGGAGTTGGAAATTAAAAACTATTGAGATATGGTGAAATGGATGCCTAGTTGTCAGTGTGGGAGCATGGTTGGGCAAGCCACATGTTGTCCTTAATAACTCCTGCCTTAAATTCCTTGGTAAGTCAAGAATTCCCCCCTTAGGCATATGCTCCAACAAGCATTAGGAAAGGTTTCAATAAACAAGTGGCATGCAGAGAGTGTTAAACATGAAAAATCAATACAAGTGGTATCAAATTTCATGTGTATATTTAATTGTTGAAGAAAATATAACATTGCCACCATATTTTTGTCAGTGGTTGTAAATTCTTGGCAGTAAGATATAGCCAGGAATGCAAGGATATTGCTTCAACACTTAATTTTTGGATATGTTTTTCTCATTAATTGAAGTGCTACATTGTGATTTATTTTTGTTGTTAATAATGTGTTTTATGGTTGTTCTTGTTATTTCTTGAAGACATAATATAATACATGAAGAAACTACTACAAGTATTAATTATTTTATTTGATGTCCTAATAGAGGTGTGATGGTGATCGTGCTAAATTACACACCCATCAAGGTGGGGCATAAATATTTTTGATGCTTGAATGGGATGGCGAGTTGAGGAATCCTTAAAACAAAACCAATAATGTGGCATATGAATAATGAACCCACATACACCAACTGAGAGCATGAGGACACTATGTGATAATATTTCATACAATTTTGAGTGTACATATGTTTGAATGCACTGAGGACATTTCATAAATAAGAGTGAGGTGAATGTAACACTTCTGACCTAGACCTTGAATTGTAATTTACATGTACATGTGATAGTCAAGCTAGTGAGACAAAATTATATTGAGGCTTACATGCCCTATATGTATAGAAATACTAGGCCAGTGATCCAATGAATTGATATATTTTAAGGCCAATGTCCCTTTTTAAATGGGTTAGAGAACCCATATTATTAGGATGGTGAACCAAGTTCCATTAAGGCAAGTATGCATGGATTTGTATGATGTATTATGATAGTGGGACACCGTACTTATGAATGTGCGGCCAAAGAACTCGAGAAAATCAGGTTAGTGATCTTATTTGACATGGAATTTTAGCTAAATTTTCATTATGTTGTGGATCAATGGAAAAAAAGAGTCTCGGGGGCAAAGACACCACAAAACATGGCATCATGTTATGAAATTATATTATAATATAAATTAATCAGGACACAAATTATATAAAGTGGTGTTTCCATTATTCAAAAAGAAAAATGAGGGAAGGGATAGGAGTCCCTAGATGAGATCAAATAAGGATACATAGAGGACTTGTGAGAGTAACAAAACTCCTGGAAGCCACAAGATTGTTGTTTGGAGTCTTCTAGGCTTGGTAACTTAGCTATGTGAGGTCCTGAAAGGGTACTTGGAAGGCCTATGATGGCAATGGAACTCCTAGAAGCCATAGGAATTCTAGATGGAGGCTTCCAAGTTTGGTATTGTTTTCGTTGTGACAATGACCCTCCAAAATTTTTTCCTTAGTAAATTTTGGAGCCTACATGAACAATTGTTTCAATATATCTTGTGTCATATTGTTAGTTTTTCATGTTTCTCCTAAGTGTTGATCATCCTTGCAACATTCCTAAGTGACAGTTTTCCTCCTAAGTCAAATTTTCTTAATTGTCTTGTTCTTATCTTTGGAAGCACTTGTGTTGTATTTCTAAAGATAAGAAAATCCCTAGAATTTTTTTGACTTAGTGACTGGATTTCTTCACTTGAAATTAATATCACACAAAAGCACAAAATTTCATTTTTTCGCCTAAAGAAAGTGTAGTTTCCAAATATAGTAGTCACAAAAGCATTATTGGAAGAAAATGTGCCCTCCCAAGCATAAGCGCACTTCTAACTCTCAGTGGAGTAAAATTCCTTCACCCAGTAAAGAACACTTATTGTCCACAAGGAGAGTGCACTCCTTGTTATCAGTAACTATGCCCTCCTTTTCTTCCACTCCAACGCACTTCTTGTGAAAAAATATTGTGCCCTCTTGTTTCTCATGCACTGGCCATTATTTCTTTACATGGTGAGTGCACTCCTAGAAAATAGGGTCCCTCTCCACCTCATGTAACTAACTCATTCATCAATTGACAAGTGGTGATCATGGGTCGACTTTATTTGCATGTGAATTATTTATAATTTTCCTAGCCCATTATTTATTCACATTATCACTGTTCACTCCGAGCTAAGCGTTTTTTCTCACCATAAGGAGGTTTTTCTTCAATCTTACTCTCAAGTGTGTGGATTCTTGGTGAGATTTGCAATGTGTTGTTTTTAGTGGTGCTTTTTTTTTCCTTAGAAATGTTTCAATCTGTTTTCGCATACGAAGTGTTGTTTTCATTCATAATTCCTCTTACAATTGTTGTCTTAATTTTGCAAGTGGAATTTCTAGAGCCTCGTCACATTCCACAACCTTTCACCTTTCAGTCATGATTATGACAAAACTTATAAACACTTGCAACCTTTCTTTCTCATTATTAATTTTTTCTTGACTTGACGTTGTTGGCCTTCACTTAGCTATTTTGAGCCAATCCTTGAGCAGAGAACAATTCTAGAAAACAAGAACCCTCTATCCACCAAAACTATTCCCAACAAACTAAGATTCCTTTCAGAGTGCACTTTTGAGAAACAAATACCCTCTATTTTTGAAAATTGGGCCCATAAAGAAACTAACTCTTCTCAAGAGTGCATAATTCACTTTCAAGAAATAGTGAGGCCTCCTTGTCCATTTTTAACGTTCCTTGCGCCCTCACTGGCTCTCCTTGGTGCATTGTGCACTCTCAAGCATCAGTGTACCCCTCCTTGTTCATTGTTAATGTGCCCTGCACCCAAGAAATCTCTCTCTCTTTCCAAGAGGGCATAATTTAGTCTTATGGTTATGTCAATACTTATTTCTCACTACTTTCCCAACATGCACCCTCTTCTTTGTCATGGTGTAGTGCTCAGTCCTAGTGTCTAGTTTGGCTACCTCATCTCACTTGTGATAGGCTTGTGCTTCTAGATTGCCCAATTTTTCCCTTAATCACTTCCTTTTGAAGTTTGCATGTGATATTTAGGGAATTTATTGAAACTAATTGTTGGTTTCCATGAATGAATTTCCACTTGTAGGTTTTATAGATACATAATACATCACTCTCTTATCATGTGCCAAGACAATGCCTCCTACCACCCATCAAGCTTCCTCAAAGAAAATTTTAGAATCTAGTACTGAGGAGGCATTGGAAAATAAAAATCCAAATGTCCCTATTCTTTCAGACACACTGTGCTTCATTGATAAATATTTGAAGGTCTCATGGAAGTACATCAAAGACGATTTCATGAAAAATCAATTCCCAGAAGAATTGGAATACAAGGAAGTGTACATAAATATCAATAGGTCCAAGATACATAGAGTTGCATGAAGATTCCCAGTGATGCCTTGTGCAAAAGCCATCATATGGATATTGTTACACATAGATAGAAAGAATTTGGTCCTAAACAGTGAAAGCGAGAGTGATATTTCCACTCACCATCCACATGACATTCATTATTAGTACAAGATGGTATGACCAAAGCAATGTGCAAACACACAGTTTTATGCAACTTGGGAAAATATCAATACCAAGGAAGTTATAAAATCCTAGTGCCACGAGTCTGCAATATTTATACAGATAAAAACTGTAGTTTACCAGACCAAATATTTGAGAAAGGTTTACCAATATCTCATGGTGATGTGATGAATACAACACAAATGAAAGAATGCATAATTATTTGAGGAGAATTGGATTTACTTGATCAACATGGTTGTTTGTAGAGGTAAGGTTTTCAATTGGGTATACATCCTCTCTCATGAACTACAACTTCACATACAGCAGGCCAAGGCAACATTACAAGCCAAAAAGCACCATATTTTTGCATGTATTCTTATCTTCTAGATGGTATATGCACATGTTATGAGTTCATTAGGATGAAGTGGAACTGGACCCCTCAAGAAAATTTGTCTATCTACTTCCACTGTAGATTATTATCAAAATTTAGTTTTCAAGGATTTTATGATAAGTTCGCCAAGAATTTATTTGCAGTTTTCTACAAGATGATATTTGAGACAGAACCTCCATGCATGAAAGATCAAGTGAAGGAATCACTTTATGAGATTGAAAATTGGTTTTCTTCACTACAGGGAACATACATCATACATTTCAGGTTTCAGACAACCCCTCGCCTTATGCCTAGGTATGTGATCAATAATTTGGTCTTATAGGAGGTAGCCTATCAATTGAACAATGTATTCTCTACAAAACATAAAAGGAGGAAGAAGGCTCCTTGGCCCTTATTTACTATACATATTGGACTTTATGAGTCAATAGGATCAAGGCGATTGATGTCAAAATTTAAGAACTTAAGCACATTAATTTTGGAATGATGAGTTTTCATAGATATGATGCTATAATTTTTTGCAGGAAATGTTTTGAAAAAATACAATACCACTGGTCGAAGGGACCTATAACCATCCTAAAATATGATAAAATCGCTAATTTCTACAATGCATTGTGAAAGAATCAGCCAATAAAAGAGGCAGGGCCCTCCTAGGTTTCATAAGTAACAAATGTACAACTGGAGGACGCTTGACATGAAGTTATTTCTCAAGTGGGCACTGTATCACCTAGAAAGAGGCTAAAGCATGATCTAATGGCTAAGAGGAGTAGAAATTTCAAAGTTGACCTGATGTGAAATGGTGCAATTAATGCAGAGAAATACAAGAAATAGAAGGAGGAGGAAAAGAAAAGTCAAGAAGTATAAAAGAAAAAAGAATAAGAAGAAAAGAGAAAGCAAGATGAATTTCTTAGGTAACTACAAAATGCAGAAGGGGAAAGGAAAAGAATAGGGGAGGAGGAACAACAGAAGAAGTTACAGGAAGAAGAAATGAAGAAAAAATAGGAGGAAAAAGTTGTGTGGATAATGGATGAAGAATATATGGCCTATGAAATGGAAGCAAATTTGGAGGAGGAGGATGCCATTGAACCAATTTTTTTTTTTTTTTTGTAAGTCAGCAGTTGTATTAAAAGCACCTAAAGTACATAGAATTACATAGGGTTATGCTGGTAATAGAACAACGGAAAACCGTGATCCCAGACATAACACGAGGAACCAACTTAGACAGAATGGACAAAACAAAGCCGAGCCATACAGGGCGAGAAGAGCCACTGATGATAGATGGTAGCCAGCCAACAGAGACAATGGTAACATGCATATGAACCGTGGGCTCGCGGCAATAGAAAAACAGGCTACATAAAGTAGAAAAAGAGGAACAGGAACAACCAGGAAAAAAAAAAACTCAAGGCCTTAACCAGAGGGGGTTGAGTGCGCAATGCAAAAAAATTTCCCTTTTTTTTTGACCACTTTGACCCAGCCATCGGGGCCTGGGGAGATGGAGACCACTTGTATACCACTACAGCTCCCAGGAGGAGCGTCTTTGTTCGAATTGGAGGAGTTGGACACATGTGGAAGTTTCTGAACAACCGAGGAGAAAGGGGGCCTCTCGGGGACATCAGAGGGAGATGGTTGCTGTTGAGTAGCAATCTCTTCATCAGAATCACTCCCTTCCTCTTCTAAGCTGCTGGAATCAAGGTCCTCGAAGGGGGGGGGGGGGTCAAAAGGTTTCCAACTTTTATTTTTCAGTTTGCGTTTGCCAGATTTCTAACTGGCTAGAAACTGAGCACATGATTTCTGAAGATGGTCGGTCTGATGACAGTGTTGGAAGCAAAAAGTTGTGTTCTCATAGTCAAGAGGTTGAGGCCAAGAGAAATCCCCAACTTTGAGAATGATATGGTCCAGAATTCCTTTGCTGATATCAATTTCTGCACATATTTTGTCGTAGGTGTAGAGACCCTTTAGGCCCCTTGAAGGATCTGTGGCAAGGAAACGACCCAGAGTATTACCAATAGCTTCGAAGACTACACAATGCCAAAGGTGAGAAGGCAAGTTGGGAAGCTGAACCTAGATCAGGAGTTTGGTAATGACTGCCATGGAGGGGTTGAAGTCTAGGAACTAGGGGGTTAGGAAAAGCCCTGCCTTACCCCAGAACCAAGGACCACCTGTGAGGGAAGTCTAATAATCCTTACTATCAGTTAGAATGACAATGAAGAATCCCTTGGAGCACAAAATGATCTTGCAGTGTTTGGTCCAAGTGGCATGAACCCAGATGTAAAGATCTTCTGACCGCGGCCAGAGACCATTGAATCTGCAGATGAGGGCATTTTCTTCATAGAGTTGGAGCACCCCAGCCAAGTTTGGGTGGGTTATTTCTGCTGAAGGAACTTCCTCCATTTTGTCCACCAGGAAAGGCTTGGGAGCCTCTGAGGTAGAGGCATAAGGAGAAGAAGTAGGAGCCTTGACAGCCTCCTTGTAGGAAAAGCCCTTGGGTGTAGAGGACTGCCCTGCTGCACCTCCCCTCAGTCAATAAGACATAATCACTGTGGCATTCCTTTCTATATTGTAAAAATAAAGAGGCATATTATCAACAAGTTGCTTACCAGCAAAAATGAGCCTAAAACAAGAGGAAGGTATCCTCAGTTTCTGTTCGAGGGCCTTAGAGAGGTGCAACCCCATAAAAGAGGACTGAACCCAAAGGAGCAGAGTTTTTCCCGTTGGAAGAGAGACCTGTATTTGAAAGATGTTTGACCAGATTCGTTGAGGATCCATGCTGTTATAGTTAAAAGCTCGAGCTATTTCAGAGGATATGCAGGGCTGCATAACCAACCCCTGACCCGAGCCGTAGAAACTCTGCCTTCGGACGCAACGGAAGGGGGCAGCATCAGGAAGAAACCTGCAAGAAAAGCTGCAGAGGGCGTAAAGTCGGCGGCCAAGTGAAGAGGAAGCTAGGTAGCAAAGCCGAGCCACCATGCCGTAGAACGAAAGCAGAGAGACGGTTTTCCGATCGGTCCCAACCTGAAAAACTCTGCGCAGAGCCGTTAAGTCAGCGGCGAGGAGGGTCGAGGACTGGATGGTGCCGTGGGAATCTGACAGACCGCCGAGAAACCATCATCGGATTTCCAAGGAAAGCTCCCGTTGGAGCGAAGGAGCCAAGTTATTGGTCACAGCAGAGTCGGACGAGAGCAAAAGAGGAAAGACAACATCAATGGATCTCGGTGTAGAAACCATAGAAGCCATCGCCACGAGTATAATATCGATTGGGTCGTATAAGTCAATGTGCAAAACCTTTCACCAGTTCATGAAAAAAAAGAAAGCCATTGAACCAATTTCAAATGAACCTATCATTCAATTAAAACCTACTCTCACTGATGGCTATCTTCCATTCAACGAAATGTGAATTATTCCTCCACCCAATGACAGGGTTATGGATGTGTCCAATTTTACCCTTGATCAACTAAAGAAAATTATTGTACAAGAAAGGCGAAGGTAATTTCCCAATGATGTTATTCATCCAGTATCCATATCCATAGAGAAGGTGATAACATCTAATTCCAAGAGAAATCCTTGAGCTTTAATGGCAATGAATGTGGATTTTGTGACAACAACACAAGATTATATAGGGCATATTTTGAGTGAGAATGCATAGTTGCGGAAAGAGATAGTTTCCGAAAAATAATAGGTTGATCATATTTCTGTAGAGAATCTATGATTGTCTTCTACTAGTATCAACATGATGGAGCTACGGTCAGCCATAATTGAAGAACTGAAGTTGATGGAAGACACTCTGAAGAAGCTATACAACGAGACAATTCTGTTGCATGAGGTGGTAGCACCCCTAGTCCAAATTCAAAAGAAATATCAAGAGATCCTGAAATTTTTAAAGGTTACAGTTAGATTTGTAGATTTTATGCAAGATTGGGGTGTCAAGTATCCAAATTTTCGTGACAAATTGGTCAATAAGGATAGATTAGTTTGTTGGTGGAAAAAACCTGAGTTAAGACTCCATACTCAGAATTACACCCACCTTAGAGAACAAGAGACCAACAACATAACTGCTTATGTATAACTGCATGGTGGTATAGATTCCCTAGCACATAAACACAAACTACCTTATGTGGGATCACTTGGAGAAATGAGAGGCAAGGATGTCATAATGAATGATATAAATGAATTTATTGAACAAAAAAAGCAAGAAACAGATCAAGAAGGCATGGATATCACTGAGAATTATATTCTACAGTATGTAATTGACCCAACTAAACTCCACATGAAAATATCATGGTTGTGGAATAGCATTCATTCAATCTCCAAATATATATTAATCAAATGCATTGGAGATAAATATGTGATATATTGCAGAACTACCAGTCAAAGCTAAAGTTATCGCAACAAAGGTCAAAGCATGACACTCCTACTTCATAATGAACTCCATGTCCAAGTTACTAATTTGTCCTTTTCTCCATGAGAGTTTTGTATTATTATATTTTTTTCCTATATAGCCACCATTTTGATGTAATTTTTCTTTTATGAATAATAAATCCAAATGTAAAAGAAGTACAAGAGACACATGTGGAATTTCAAGAGTGGCATAGAAATGCATAGGTTGTGGAACTCAAAGAGTCATGAGGAAGCTCAAATATCATTAGAATTTTTTATAAATAGGTCCTCATAACTCAGGAAAAAGGCTTGGAATTTTATATATTTGGCCTTGGATTCTCTAGTGGTGCATAAGGGAGAAGATCATTCTTTTGGAGAAGAAATTTGTAGCCTCATGTTCCACTATTGGATCTAGTTTTTCATTAATGTTACAATCTACTTAGATATTTCATTACTTATGAGAAGCTCTTGGAGCCACACTCTTTCATGCATGATTTTAAATATTGTAAGACTATTCTTTATATATTTGTGGTATGTGTTTTGTTACGCGTACTAAAGATAAAAAAACTATTTAATTACCTTATATATGAATCTTTTTGAATGGGTGTTGTTATTTCTTTATATTATCGTTGTTATCTTGTGAAATAATTTTCAAGTTAATCAACAAATCCTCTCAATTTCTCTCACATGTCTCTTCTAGGATAGTACTAATACTTTTCTATTATAGGCTCATCCGTTGTCACTCTTGCATGGAATATCCTTTTATACATTACACTTGGTGTCACAAAAAGATTATATACTTCTTACCCCAAATTTATGTATGATATATTGTGTATGCTTTGCAGGCAAGGCATTCCTTTAAAATCACTTGCAACGGTGGTCAAACCTTATATTTGGATGGGGATCATACACCAAAATATGTGAGGTATAATTGGGACTTCACGTTAGGGAGACCCCATATATGTTGGTGGAATCCAAGACCATCAACAGGTACCTTAGCCCTATTATGTTTGGTATGAGGCATGTACCTAGCTCAAGAAGTTGATGACGTGTGGATTCATGGCACCAGCTCGAGGGTCACCAAATGCTAAGAGAACTACAACAACATAGTCTACAATTGGGTGGAATCTCGAAGGTTTACAACTAACTATAAAATTTAATAGATAAGTGTCCAAAACTTGCTATGTGCCTATTTATGAGTTATCATGGCATGTTTTTGTTGTGTATTTATATGAATTTTTTTTGTTTTGGTTTTATTATGCATAATAGTTATTTTTTCTGGTTAAATTTCATATGTGTTCTTGGATGTGTTGGTAATTGTGTGAGTGGCATCACCCAATGAGAGGGTTGGGGATGTTACAAGAAATATAGTTTCCAATAGCTAATAAGCCTTTTGATTTAATAAAGCCCTTAGTTTCTAGCCATAATATTCATTTCACGTGTGATTTAATCTATAACGAAGTCCCTAAAAACCAATAAGAAACAAACCAATAAGTGCTCCAAATCAATTAACTTGATTTAAAAACCTAGAACTCTTCCAAAACACTAGTCAATGTCTTTGAGATGCACAAAGTGAAGTTTCATATATATATATATATATATATATATATATATAGAGAGAGAGAGAGAGAGAGAGTTCTTGGTTAGTGATATACATATAAGTGACCAAGTGTCCCACTCTCCATCCCATAAGCAAGGGTAGGATATTCTTCATGCCTCACATCTTTAACAAAAATTTCCCCATGAAGAATGAAACATGTCATGAGATATATTTGAACCCCATCATGTTACCTTTAAACACTTAAGAAAAAGAAAGATTACTTGTATCTTTCCAATCCAAGTCGAGGCATGAGCAGAAAACATGCCACAAGAAAAACTTGGACTCAAGTGAGGTGAAAAATGACTTCTCTTAACCACCCAAGATATACCAAATTTACATATAATTATTATATAATTTATCAAGAAAAATAATTAAAATGGTGTATTTTATGTAAAACCTATAAATAGTAAATTTAAGGTTAGTGTCAGTCAAAGTGTTGGGTCAACAATAAATATTGTCATGTGTTTATTCTCATGCCATATGTTCATGATTTTTATAGAATACAATCTCGTCCAAGTTAGAAGTTAATGTTAGTACATGGAATGTACAACCAACTTTTCATGATGCCATCATCTTGCTACATGCATCACACATAGAAAATAACAACCTAAAAGAACTACTTGTATAACATAACTACAAGTCAAGCATAACTTCAACCTTGTGCCCAACAACATTTATCCTTGAGAATACTTCTACATATTTTCATTGATTTATTGTGCCTAGTCAATAGATTTTCCAATTTTCAATTAAAATAATCTAATTTAAGCAATCATATAATTTTTATCATAGTTTTTTGGAAACTTGAATAAAATAAATAATTATTTAATTTTGACAGTTCTCTTTATAATTATTTTTCCAAATATATATATATATATATATATATATATATATATTTAAATTAAATAAAAATTGCATATTATAGATGAATATATCATTGAAGAAGCATCCAAGATATCCCTTCTCTTTTAACAACTGAAAATAGGGGCTTTAAGCTCTCTTTACATATCTCTTGCTTGGTCTTGGGCAATTCATCAAGAATATCACTTAGGTCATAGTTTCTAATAGAATGATATGAAAAACATTTACAAGAATTTGGATATTTATAAATTTCCTCATAATGTTCATGAAATATTATATACTTAGAATAAAAAACATCAATTAAAACTAGTACCAATACTACTTGAACAATTAAGAAGATAACAAAGAAAATAATATTTTTCTTTTTGTGTTGGCCTAAGTTCACATCCCATACATGAAAAGGGAACTTTTAATCACAAAAATACCATCATTGATTTACTTTTCCATCAAAGTATTAGTAATGAATTGTATGCCCTTTTTGGAGAGGACATTCCCCTCTGAGTTGAGCTTACAATAGTCATAGAAAAATGAGATACTATTAAAGATAAAAAAAATCATAGAATTTACTTCTTCATATATGGGAATAAAAAAAAATTACCTATCTTCTATTCACCTTTCATCCAACTGATTACCACCAAAGAATCCCTAAACACTTAAATAGTATTACAACATTTTTCTATTGTAGCTTCAACATCAACTTTAGAGCCAAAATTTCAATGTAGTTATTGGATATTCCTCCCAATATTGCCTTAAATTTTATCGAACAAGTTCCATTAAAATGGACGATGCCACCTACCCCATATATAGATGGAGGGCCTTGACTAGCTCCAAAAAAATACCCGCATGCTTTTAATTAATTGATGGACTCCTAATTTAATTGCCTCAAAACTTTCACCAAGTACAAACCTTCCATTTCTCACCTTCTAGGCCTTCTAAACTTAACTAATTTTCATTTTTCCAACCTTGCTTATAAATATTTGTGAGTTTTAGTATGCGAATTTGGATAAGTTAGAAATACCCTTCGATTGAAGATAAACTATTCAATTTTTAGGAATTTTATAGGCATATTCATTTAGCATAAAAGGGTCCTTCTACTCTTTCCTTTTCAACATTAAATAACCTCCAAAATAAAAGAATACCTACTATAAGGGAAGATAAAACAACAACCTTTCAAACTATGGAGGATGCTCCTATTAGGACTTTTGATCAACTCTTCAACATATAGAGGAGAAATTTGAGGTGTTCATTAATGTCCACGGGCTCATTTTCCATGTTTTTCTTCAAAAAAAAGATTCACTAATTTCCAGTTATTTGTAAAGAGATTCACCCAAATTCTATAGTATAAAATTATTTTACTCTAAAATTTTCCAAAATTTTCTAAGAAATTTATAAAATCCTTATAATCTTGGATTTAAGGCTTAAAGAAGTATTTAAGAGTCCATGACTACTTTGAAAATATGCATTCTAGGGTAGTTATTTTTAATTTGAATGGAAAAGTCGACATATTGTGGGAAGACCTTAGAAATGCCAAAGGAATCAGAGAAAAGGAACTAACATGGAAAATATTTGAGAAATATTTTCTGAAAAAGTACATTTAGAAGAGGTATTGTGACAAAAGAATCAAAGAGTTTCATCAGCACTTGTGGGGACGACTCATCTTTGATGCCTACACTAACATATTCCTAGAACTACTGAGGTATGTACCCTACAGCAAGGATGAGAAGGTGAAGATTTAAAGATATCTCAATGTGTTACTACAATACTACTAAGACATAATTAAGTTTGATGAACCGAAGGAACTAGGGGACATTATCAGGAAGGCCAAGTATTGTTATAATCAGTCCAAACATAGAGTTGAATTCCTAACCAATTGGAAGAAGAAATACATAACCAAATTTAAATGGAAAGGACCACAATCCTCAGGGTACAAACACACAAGGAAAAATGTAAATCTCAATACCCTTGATAAAGGCAAGTTCTAGAAAAACATCGTTGTTTCAAATAAATTTCATCCTATCAAATCAACAAGGGATGAGGTAAAGGAACCGAGGGGAAAGCCATTGAAATGTTGAGGATGTGGAGAGAATCACATGTTAGAACATTTCCCTCGCCAACAATATAGTAGCAATAAGTTGTACAAATTCCAGAGGAAACTATAGTGAATGATGTGTCTCATAGCATAGCTATAATTTATGTGGAATTGGACAACATAAGAGAAGATAATCCAGCCTTGGTGATCAAAATGGAATGTATGATTGCCAACTTTCTTGTTTCAATTTTAATCGATCTGGATTATAATTTTAGTTATGCCAATCCAAAAATTATAGGGAAATGTGCTATTCAAAGGAAACCACATGAAAAAATTGTGGTTGGCCCAACTTTCCACATGATTAAAAAATAGGGTGACTGCTTTGGTGGAGTCGCACCATCTAGAAATAAGTGGCACGCCCACAAAAAACACACTTAATATTTTGGCATTGGGTTTGTATGATATTTTAATTAGCATGGATTTAATGGAAATATACTGGACCAAAGTAATTCTTATGGGTAATCATTAGAATGCCTCAATGACATAAGAGAGGAAAAAATATTGCAAGGAATAATAACTTTTGTTTTAGTCAGGAAAATTTCATTTTTTCAGGTGAAGAAATATAGCCAAAAAGGATGTGCCCTATTTATGATCTAATTAACCAATGTAATAGAACTTGGGATTGAAGACTATAGAAATTATACAAAATATATGTATGTCCTGGATTCTCCTGATCTAACAATATGCTACTGTTAAATATATAATCACTTCTACAAATCTTTGCGGAATTTAAAACACAATCGCCAATTACAATATCATGAAGAAAGATAAATCACACACAACACAGATAATTTACTAGGGGAATATTATAGCTAAAAACCCCACTATCTTCTATTGTATATTATATCATGGATCATGAAACAATTACATACAAACCTCTAATCCGAGAGCTCTCAGTACATGAGCTAATTGTCTCACACTGTCATGAAAAATTTGGCAAGTTCCTTAGCCAATTTACCGTATCCAAACAGCCTACCTCCACTACACAATCCCTGAATGAATGAAATATTGCTTGCCTTTACTGGGAAATCCTCATGGCAAAATCCAATGTGTGTGTGGTTGCATGTGTGCAACCGGATGATGTCACAAATGATATTTTACTTCCCTTTCACCTAGAACTCAACTGGGTCTCCACTATATCTGACATTCATGCAGTTAATAGAAAATATTTAGTTGCATGTGAGACCACTGATTGTCAATTAATTAATAATTAATTCACTTGATCTCTCACTAGTGTATCTTCAGTTACAACTACCACAACTGAGTTTAACTCACTTAACTGAGTTAAACTACTTTACAACTTGCATAACTGCACTTCCAACTGTGTTACAACTTCGAATAACTCAGTTACAACTAAGTCAACCTGAATGTCCCACCAACCAACCACTTAACTCAAAAATCCTTTACCTAACTGATTTTCCACTTCAGTTAACTATTTCCAAGTTCTCATTGAGAATCTAATATATTTTATTGTCCAACTAATATTAAGGGATAATAATAGTAGACATGAATCTATAAATAGGCATGCATTCTATAAATAGATTATGAGCATACATCTATAAATATACATAGACCTAAAAATAACCTAAGGCTTCATCCTAGTGTAGGTGCTTAATTTTCACTGGGATCTTCTTGTTGAATCTCAACACTCCCTCTCAACATGAAAGGGATTATCCTTCACCCCGATCCTATCTCTATGGTATTCGAATTTCTCTTGTTGAGCGCCTTCGTCAGAATATCCGCATCCTGATCTTCCATGGGAATGTACTGAAGCAACATGATTCTACTCTGCACACAATCTATGAGATGATGGTACTAGATATCTATATGCTTAGATCTTTCATGAAACACAAGATTAATCGAGAGTTTATTGCAACTCTAATTATCAAAATGAATCACTATTAGATCCATATGCGAATCAAAAAAACCAACCAAGTTCTTTCTCATCCAGAGAGCCTCACATGCAGCTTGAATCGCTGCCATGTATTCTACTTTCACTGAACTGAGTGCCACGGATATTTGCTTCCTGTTGTACCAAGAAACCGGTGTAGACCCAATACTAAAGATCCCCCCTGATGTGTTCTTTCTATCTGATGGACTGCCCACTCAATATGCATTTGTAAAGCCATGCAACTTCACTCCATCCTTCTGTCTGTACCATAAACCATACTTTGATGTTCCCCTCAGGTATCTCAGGACATGCTTACCCGCCTTCCAAAAGATCTTGGTAGGCTTAACCATAGCTTGACTCAGCTGGTTAACCACATAGAAAATGTCTGGCCTCATGTTCACTAGATACATTAGTGAACCCACTAACTCTCGATAGACAGTAGCATACACTACCTCTCCAAAAGCAGTATCCTCTTTCCTCTAGTTTCTTGGAAGAGGAGTATCCATGATTTTGTAGCCCTCAATGTGAAACTTACCCAGTATCTCCCTTGCATACTTGCCTTGAGACACAAAAATTTCACCATCTCACTGCCATATTTCCAATCCAAGGAAATAATGAAGGAGGCCCATACCCTTCATTTCGAACTCCCTTGCAAGATATTCCTTCCATGAGTGTATCAGCAACTCATCACCAGTCAATATTAAATCATCAACATAAAGAAAAATGGTTAAAAGCTTACCCTCCACCACAATTTGGTATAGGTTTGTATCTGCTTCACTTTTGGTGAAGCCCAGTCTAGTGAAATAGATGTCTATTCGAGTGTACCAAGCATGAGGTGCTTTATTGAGCCCATACAACGCTCTTTTGAGTCAAAACACATGTGACTCATTGTTGAAGATATATAAACCTTCAGGTCGATCTATGTACACCTCTTCCTCAATGATCCCATTGAGAAACATAGCTTTCACATCCATCTAATGAATGCGCCAGCCCATCTGCGCTGATGGAAGAATACCTTGTGATAGGTGCAGAGGCCTCTTCATAATATATCCCCTTGATTTGCAAGAAGCCCCAGACCACAATTCTACCCTTTTATTTCTCCACACTCCCATCAACAACTTGCTTTACCTTATAGATCCATCTCGAACCTACCAGTGATTTATCAATTGGCCTTGGAACAATTTCCCAAGCACTATTTTTGACAATGGATTCATACTCCTCCACCATTGCATCTACCCATGTGGGATCCTGCACTGATTCCTGAAAGGAATATGGTTCAGTCACAATAAATCTACTCATGAGAGCCATGTATCTAGTAAATCAGCCAAGAGAATGTCTTTGTTTGCGCTGTGAAGTATGGGCTCCTACATTATGTACATCATCAAGTCTCAGCCTATCAGCTTCCATGTTACACCTTTTTCCATTTCTAATGGATGGCTCTGCATGAGTGGAATCCTCCACTCCATGAACCTCCTCATGCGGTTGATCAACATCTTGAGACTCATCTTTGGGAACCAACAATTCCTCCTCCACATGCAAGTCCATCTCCCTCTCAAGCGACAACCACATGGCTTTCCCCTCATCGAATTTTATATCCCGACGCACAATAGTCATTCTGCTGTTTTGAAAATACAAACGATAATTATGGGGTGTTTCTGTGTACCCCACCAAAATCCCAACTTCAGGATTCGGCTCCATCTTCTTCCCGACGTCCTTGGTCACATGCACATAAACAAATGAGCCAAAAATCTTAAAGTGTGAAACATCTAGTTTCTTACCAGTGAAAGATTCTTCAGGTGTACTCATGCCAAGTACTCTATGAGGACAACTGTTTTTCACATAAACCACAACATTTCATGCTTCCACCCACAAATGCATTGGTAGGCCCTGATCATGCAACATCGCTCGTGTTGTACCCATGATCATTCTGTTCTTCCTCTTCGCGACCCCATTTTGCTGTGGGTTATGAGGTGCTGTGAGTTCTCTTATAATTCCTTCTTTGCTGCAGAAGTTCTTGAATTCGTTAGAGATTTATTCTCCATCATTATCGCTCCTAAAATCCTTCACTTTATTCCCCGACTCTTTCTCCACCAATGCCTTAAACTCGTAGAACTTTGAGAAATTTTGATCCTTCTTCTGCATGAAGATGATCCATTATTAACGATAAAATTAATCAACAAATGTTACATAGTACTTATGTTTTGTTGTTGAAGAAACCGAGAATGGTCCACACACATCTGTGTGAACTCTCTCAAGGATCCCCGAAGCACGGTTCTCCTTCTCATGAAATGTGGAATTTACATACTTCCCCAAGGTGAAACCCTTGCACTGATCTAACTGAGAAAATGTTCCCATTGGAAGTCCAATAGATATTTTCTACATGAATTTCAAGGCTCCATGATGAAGATGGCCCAATCTCCTGTGCCATAATTTTCCCTCATCCCTGCTCACTACTTTTTTTTCCTTGCCCATCATGGCAGCACAACCATCTACCTCCAGCTTGTAGAGATTCTTAACTAAAATCCCCATCCTCTTGGCTTGACCCATTGTTTTATATCGTAGGAAAGATTTTCCATCGCTAAAAACAACGTCATAGCCTTTGTCCTCCAACATTGAGACTGAGACCAGATTTTTCATTAGAACTAGAACATGCATAACATATTTTAATTGAAATGTTTTACCTGACTCCCTTCGAAAGGTAATGGTACCAATACTGGTAGCACTGTATCGTCCTTCATCACCCATCTCTATATGCATCTCGAGATCTTTCTCCTCCAAGTCACTAAAAATTTCCCTATCTCCCATCATGTGAAAGGAGGCGCCACTAGCCAAATACCACACCAATCTCAATTCACTTGACACCATGCATGAAACAAAGGAGAATTCAAGCCCAAATTGCGAGGCAAGGGAATCACCAGCTGCAGCTCCAACAACCTTCTTGCTCTTCTTTTTTTGTGGATAGTTAGTAGCAATATGCCCATGTTTGTGACAGTGAAAACACTTCACCTTGGACATATCCAGTTGCTTGCCTTTAGACTCAGATTTAGAATAGAATTTCTTCCCCTTCCCCTTCTTCACCTTTGATGCCAAGGGACAATCCTCTTCATCATCATGCTTTGATGAAGAGCCATCTCTGGTGTTTTGCCTAAACTCCTCCTGCACCAGATCCGAGGACAGTCGTTCCCACTCCGAAAATTTTTCCCGTCCATTGAATGAGTCTTCATAATTGTGCTAACTCTTAGGAATTCCCAAGAGAGCCAAGCTCATCAAATCATCATCAGTAACAATTATTCCCACACTCCCCAGTTCATTCCGACATTGGACAAACTTCGTGAGATACTTTGGAATTGTGTCGCCATTTTCCATCTTGATCTTTCTGAGTTTATCTTTGAGCGCCAATTTTCTATGGTCATTGCCGCTTTGGAATAGATCCATCAAAGCCTTCCACATAGAATATGTTGTGGCTTTCCCATGGAGGCTTGAGACAATGTGGTATCATACTCCCTCCAACTGGATCCTCCCCGCCTTTGCCAGTTTCTTTTGCCATGCATCAAGATTGGTAGCATCTGACGACGCAGGCTTAGGAACATCATTGTCAATGAATTTTGTTATGTGGAATTATGGACTACGAATAAAAAATTATTCCCTAGATGTAGTGCTCATCTAGAACAACAGGTTAAAGACTTTGCAACTACTTTTCCTAACAATAAATAGACACACAAAAAATATCAAAGAACTTACTTGGAGTCCAAGCGCTTCCTATTCTCCTTCTGTCGCTCTTGCTGTAGCTTCAAATCTGAGCTAGATCGCCAAAATATTTCTTGCAAATATGAACACTAAACAATAAAATATAGCAATAATACAGATGTCTATTCAAGTTATTCAATTAAATCAATAAAACATGAACCATATACATCAGATAAGAATTCATAATATGAAAGACAGAAGCTTATACAGATACATATGTGGGAAAGTAGGCAGAAATATTTATTAATGGATAGAAGGGGAGGTTACAAACCAGTGATTGATTTAGTGTCACCATCTCCAACAGCATCCTAGCCTCATCACAATGCACATCTCTCCAGCAACATGTTACTCAAATCAATTCCTCAATTGAAATTCCACCAGCATTTCTCCAATCAAATTTTTCCTTCTCAAACACTAAGATCTGTGCTCAATTTATAGAGGATCTGAAGGTATTTTTACAATCAATGACTTTCTAATAATAGGCAAGACATGTTCCCTATCTCAGAGGTATCAAATGGACACATGGATTCGAATTTTGACACATGTGAACTCTTATAGAAGGCACTGGCCAAGTGGAGATTCTAGAATAATGAGAATTTCGCTCCCAAGGTGACCAACACACCCATGAGTGTCGGGAAGTTCTTTTCAAATCACCCTTGAGTGGGGTTACTTGCATATGAAATGCACTTAGTCCCTTTAAAGCAGCGTTTCTGAGCTCTCATATGATATATTAAAAACTTCAAATCTTGGAAACCTTTGCAAATGAAAGTCATGGATGATTTGTCTTGTTCTTTGTCTTTGGGCATGTAACAACTAAAATTATAGGGAATGATAGAACCTATTCATTTATTTTTGCGACGATGTCCAATTAACCAGGTCATTGGGAATGGTGCCCAAATTTAATTATAACAATTTCCCCTTAAAGCATGAAGTCAAAATAATAATAACAATATTTTTATTGAGATTATTTACACTGTGATGGGCTAGAGATGAAGTGGACTAGCGACCTTCATTTATCTTACAATAAATTACATCATTATATATCCTCTTGATCATAAATTGCTGAGGGAAGGCATTCCCATGCTCAGCACATAAACTTTCTAATAACATGTACATAATTCAGAAAGTCATCTACATTGGAATGTTGCCCAATACAAACATGCCTACAGATATAGGCCCATCTTCAGATGACGATATGTATGTAAGGTCATTGTGCAGATGATGTGTACAACAATCTTGAAATCGCATCCCGGATGGCTGAAACTAGATCCGGGGTCTTCTTATCTCATTCACTCAATCATTCATATACAAGTCTAGCCTTGCGAATTTATGATTTGTAGTCAAACATGGAAATAAATTGTTTGATTACCATCCAATGATGTGAGTTGTTAAAAAACGTCAGAGAACCACCATTGATGGCAGTGGCCCTCAAGGTACTGCACTACATTTCGTAAGGCGTGAATATATTATTTGATGTCGAACGCCAAAAAAATCTTTTGGTCAAAAGTCCGGAAGTGAGGATCTTTTCGATACTGTAACAAGCCTCATGGTACTGGAATATGATGTTTCAAAGTGAACTTCCTGGATAATGATTTGTCGTCGAAGGGAAGCCACCTTATTGCGAAACGGGAGTTACTGATTTTGGAGACAAAGGTATGACTTGATATAGTAATGTTCAAGGATGAGTGGCATGAGAATGAAGGTTTATGAGTATTGCAGAAGGATGAGTATTCACTGGATGACTTCTCTTGAACATATTGGCGACCTTGAGATGAGTTGGCAGCGTTGACCCAAAAACGAAGTGAAGGTATGATGAACCATAAGTATGAATGAACCGTCAAGAAGATTACCCAACCCAAATAGTCATGGTGATGGAGTGAAGTGTCATGTTCAAGAGTGACCTGATACCATAAAAATCTCTGTTCACTTTCCCAAATTTTCCCCGATCATTTTTCGAATTTTACCTCTTTATTTTTTAACAAGCTTGAGGAGGATAACATTTTCTTGATCTATAATTCAACCCTTTGGGAAAATAAAGTATCGCTATTTAATGATTTAACGAGTCTAGCGATGAATGAAACTCGATTGTTTCCATGATCGACAAGCCCGTCATTATTTTATGTTTTAACGAGCTTAACGACAGTGACAGCCCGAACCTTTTTCATATTTAGAGAGTTTAAAAAAAAGCACGAAAGAAAAACTCCATAAATACTTTTTCGTAAAGTTGTCGCTCAGATCCGAAAAAGTGTAAAATAATATCTGAGAGAACCTCTTTAGTCATGTTTGACCAAGGTATTCCTTTTTCGTAAATAATATGTCTTAGTCCGGAAAAGGGTTAAACTTATATTGAGTAGATATCAATTAATTTACTTTTACGAGCTCGAAAAGACAAGCGCTCGGAAATATTTTCACATTATCAAAGTCTAAAAAGAGCTGAAAGAAGACTCTAGGGGTTACTTTTTCATTGTTATCGAAGCTCCAAAAAGAGATAAAAGTGCACTTCAAATCCTTTTTTGTTTTTAACAAAGCTCAAAAAAATAAGGAGAAAAAGTATGCTTTGTGGTCAAATCATTATTGAAATAAATATGCACGACTAATTTGTTCATTAGTTGTAATACCTATTCAGAACAACATCAAATGGATTAAAAATACCTGTTTCATGATAAAAACATAATAAAACCATAGTCATAGCAATAAATATTATTTTCAAACAATTAAATGACTATTATACTATTCATTTTTACCATTCCATAGCTACCATTTTCATTTTGGAGCTTTGAACTTGATTTTGCCCCCAAACTTCAGCTGTTGATTGTGATCATTTTTGTGGACAGATTTCATTTTCATTTGATCCAGGTTAGTGCCATGAACCCTCTCTTTCCTTCAGTAGTCATTTCATTTCCATTCATTGCAAATTTTTAGGGTTTTCGGGCCCCTAGGGTAAATTATACTCCCAAAGAGGGCAACGCATCCTTGGACATCGAAATGTGCATTACATAGCAGCTAAAATGAAGGCTACTTTCATATACAATGCACTGTCTCTTGTCCTAGGTTGCGTTGGGCGCAATCTTCATTTTCGTTTTTTTCATTATGCCTAAAATTTGCCCAATTTTTTGCATTGAATGGAATCCAATGGTTCTTATGGTTACATTTCAGGTTTTCATCGGATTACAATGATGATTACATGGAGGGAAAGAGAGCATGAAGAACAGGATATGATTTCCCTAAATGATCTGGGCATAGTAAGAGCCCTAAGAGATTGTGGATTGTTAAAGTACTTCCTGTTGTCAGGGAAGAGGCAACAAATAGAAATCTTGGAGTTCTTAGTTCGAGCATGGGATCTAGCTATCGAGGCAATGACGCCAAAATGTTGGGAAGCTTAATTTTCGGATTAAACCTCTCAATATTATTTATTAATCCGGGAGTTGTAAACGCGATTTGTACTGTGTATTGGCTCAGCCGGAAACGACGCCAAAATTTTGGGCGACTTAATTGTCGGATTAAACCTCTCAATATTATTTATGAATCTAGGAGTTGTAAACGCAAGTTGTACTGTGTATTGACTCAGCTTATTGGTCAGAGTATAAATATATTCCTTTGTAATGATAAACTAGGTACTCGAATGAAACACACAATTGCTGGCAAATAAACAATCTTTAGAAAGGGAACCTACTTAACCAATTTCATTCACTGCAAATTCCATACTGCAATTAAACTGTAAGGCTATACAAAGAAATCCTCAATCACATAACATTCTCGCACTCAAATTCTACTTTTAAAATCTCCTATGTTGGAAACCTTAATCTATTAATTCCTCTCACTAACTTGAAACTAACACTTGAAACTAATAAGAAAAAAGGACATAACATTATAAATTCAAACCTTAAACTAAATAGAACTATTCCTGATAACAAACTCAATATTCAAATTAACAAAAGACAATCCTAACTATTGCTAAAGGAAAACTACTTGGCTTCATATAGAATAACACTTTAAAATATCCTATTAAAAATGGCATTGCAAGTAATCTATGATAAACCTTCTATTTAAATATTTTAATCTAAATGAAAACGAACTATTAAAAAGCAAGCCTACTTCAAAATCGAATCGTGTAACTCAATAACTAAAACTAAATCACACTCCATTTAAACTTGATATCTCTACCTAATCAAATCCACATTCAAACTTGCTCTTATAAGGAAATGATTACACTATGAAAACAAGAATCATTCTAACTAAAAATAAATCTATCAAAGCTGCACTCAAACTTAATTTTATAAGAAAATGATTACACTACGAAAACAAGAACGAAACTAATTAAAATATATCTAATTATTGAGTGAAGTCATGCGTAAACAAATCAAATGCACATTAATTCTTGCAAACATTCAAAGAAATTAGGTAATGCAAACCATACTAAAACTCAAAGCATTAAATCTGTTCTCACTCCGATCACTCAGAAATCGTTGTATTCATATGCTCCCATTACATTCGGTTTGACAAGAGCATAACATTATATTACAGTTCTCAAGCATCAGTTATGTAATGAATAATAATTATTTTTGCACAATACGAAGATGACTGAAATGCTCTGAGATTGAACCACACATTCACACAAAAACCTGAAATGTTAAAATCGCACACATCTAATTAGCCTACATTATTGATCAAGCTTAACTCCAGATGTGGTGGGCCCTCGCATGCCTGGAGTAAGTTGGTTTACTACAGCTGAAGAAATATTTAGAACATCAAAGACTGGGATGCGCAATAAATCATGGAACAACGCTACTGCTCAGAACAATTCGAAGGCGATGATATATATTGAAAACAACATTGAGAAATCGATTTATACAAATCACAACAATCCCTATCTCGATCACATTTCTCCTGCAAACTCGATGCCCATTCTACACCTGAGATATTCCATCTCTACATCTGATCAAATCGACCTCTGAGAAATTTGACCTTACATCTCTGAAAATTAATTGCTTTATTAGTGCGTAGCCCTCTGCTTTATAGTAGCAGAGCTTCTCTAATTAAGAATCGATTGTTACAGATAATACAAATTTAGGAGATTTGTTTGATACAAATTAAAAAAAATCAAAACAATGAGATGTGACTCCCAATTTTGGTTTGAGCTGGTGCGATCCGGCTTCTAGAAGAATGTGAACTCACGCACTGCTGGCAGAGGAAATACACAACTATATGGGGCATCGAAAATGTTGGAATTGGTGCCTTAATGCTCAATACGATGATATTTTGTCCGAAAGCTATGCAAGCATGCAATCTTTCCTCCAAAAATTAGCCTTCAAACATTCTTGCTCAGATGGCTTCCCCATAAAACAACTATTCTTTATCCGTTTGATTGCAACGTATTTTTCCCTCCATTTTCCATGATATACTGTCCCAAAGGTGTCAGAACCAAGCTCTCTCAATTCTTCAAGGTTTGCATTTTTTATTCTCTGCAGCCGCTCTAAAAGATCATCGCTAATCACTGTTGCAGGCCAACCATCGTCCAATTCTTCAGTATTAGGTCCCATTCATGCATTGTGAGCGTTTTAGCAGGACAAAGAGGTGGCCGAAGCGATGTAACAGTGACTTCATTAGCAACAATCTCTCACTCAGGATGTCAATCACATCCCCTTCTTTGTGGCGTTGTATGTTGTGTCATGGATATCTATAGCTTCCATCGCAATTAGAGAAGGCTTAACAATACTCCAGGGCATCTAAAATGTTCAACACCAAGGGTGATCAGCTGCCCAAAAATTCTTATGCTCAATACCCAAGCCAGAGAAATTGAATTAAAAATAGAGAAGCCTTGAAAAAAAAAGGTAAAACCCGTTATAGAATCTCTCGGCGTGCTGCATATTCGCACTGAGATCTGAGAATATTTTCCTGCCTCTTATTGTAAATTACAAAACCACCTGCTACGAATTCTCCTTTTTCACCTCTCAGAATGCCATTAAGCTTGGCTTATCCCCAATCGATGATGTATGGTTGAAAATGATGCGTGATATGGGTGCCACAACTGGTAGCCGTGATCCGTAGATAGGAAGCTGAAGTTATAACAAGAGTATTGGCTCCGGGATCGGGACAACCATCGTTCGGGGTTTCAACCTTTTATTTAATGTGGCAAGGTTGAAACCACGAATTCTCCAATGATTGGTGATTATACAGTGGTATAAGCGCTTGCAGCAAAAAATCATTGAAACCATTGAAACCATTGTGCATCCTGAACTCCAGAATTGATCCCATGTTTAGTAGTATGCTTTAAATATTCAACAAGAAAATCGTAAAATTCCTGTGGACAGTGAGTTGGGTATTCAAGCATTACAAAAGATCTACACTATATATAAGAATCACTCAAAGAGTTCAATACTGAGAACGAGACTTCTTAGCCTCAGTGACAACCATTATAAAGAGATGAGCGAGGTCATAGTGTATGTACAGGGAATCTGCTGCCAAACCTCTTACTATTGCTCTTATGCTCTCTATGTCATTGGTGAATTCCTTCTGGCATCATGTTGCAGAGTGACCCAACGTTGCAAAGGAAAATCTGGGATGTTTTACCACTATATGTTCGACCATAAGAAAATAACGCCCCTTTTTGTATAGCGAAATATAGACAGAATGATGGGTTTCACCATAAACTTCTTTGAAAATTAATTTTGGTGTAATCCCTGTCGAGAGCTCAAATGTGTTCCTTCAAAGCTCATAATTTTCAAGAGAAAAACATTCTTGTGACAACAGAGGTGTGATGAATCGAACTCATGACATATTTAAACATTCTCAAAGTTGAAGCACGATCCACCATCCATGAATCATAAGCTCGGTTTTGCCAAGGATAGAGAATCTGCCACCACCTACCATTAAGAAGGCATTTATTAATGAGACTATTACACAAAACACTTATTCAATTTAATTAATGACAATAATTTATAATTTAATCGTAAATGCCTCTAATTAACAATATAATGGATAAACAATGATTAAAATACTAGGTACAATCATGAAATCATCTGATAAAAATTGTAAAAATATGGACAAAAATGTAGCTCAACAGAAATGTGTGTTGCATAGCAGCTAAAATGAAGGCTAATTTCATATACAATGCACTGTCTCTTGTTATAGGTTGCGTTGGGCGCAATCTTCATTTTTGTTTTTTGCATTATGCCTAAAATTTGCCCAATTTTTTTGCATTGAATAGAATCTAATGGTTCTTATGTTTACATTTCAGGTTTTCATCGGATTACAATGATGATTACATGGAGGGAAAGAGAGCATGAAGAATAAAATATGATTTCCCTAAATGATCCGGGCACAGTAAGGGCCCTAAGAGATTGTGTATCGTTAAAGTACTTCCTGTTGTCAAGGATGAGGCAACAAATAGAAATCTTGGAGTTCTTAGTTCGAGCATGGGATCTAGCTATCGACGCATTTCATATTAATAACCAATTGGTTCCCATAACAGTAGAGGATGTATACTTTCTTACAGGTTTGTCGAGGAGAGGCTTTCCTATTTCGATATCAGGGTGTATTTTTCGAGGAGAGACTGTGAGAGATTATGTTTTGCAACATTGTTACCCAGGGATAGAGCCAAGAAAATATGGAAAGATAAAAATCCGTGATGTTAGAGATTTTCCTTTGAGAACTATCATTTTCACGATCGCAAAACTTGTTGGCACCGTTACTCTACATGTATCGAATATATCGTATATGCAGTACGTGCTAAAGTGTATGGAGCCAGCAGTCTTCAATTGGTCTGAAGTTGTACTTTCTCAGATAAAAAAACAACTGAACAAAGCAAAGGGAGGAAGGATGAAGAACTTCAGTTATGGTTCGATCCTCATATCGTTTGCTTTAGAATGGATTCCACTGATGCAGCCCTAGCATGTGACACTAGATGTGTCTAATCCTAGAGATCTAAGAATGCAGAGATGGGTAGAACTAATGGGTAGGCATGCAGGCCAATCGACCATTGTGTTTTCGACTACGTTCCTCACCTAGTTCCGACGACAGATTATCGCCATCGATGAGTATGCACACGTAGGTGTTGATTTCTGAGGAGATCCAGACTTAGCTTTGCTAGAAGGTGCTCAGTGGGGTGCAATGGGTAAGAATTTTTTGACCATGTTTTTGGTTTTCCTAAGGTTTATACAAGGTTTTTATATTTTTGATGTTTTCCCAAGACTAAACTAAATGTTTGATGTAATGCAGATGTTGGTCGAGTTCAACCGGTGGAGGCAGCAGAGCGTGTATCAGACGAGCCAGCAGAGAGGGCTGTTGGGAGAGCAGTCCTTCAGGATCTTAATATGGCTAAGACTCTGGCTGAGCTTCAGTAGCACATATAGGGGTTGAACTTCGGGATTCTGGATTTCCGGATCGAAGAGTTACCCATGCAACTGCAACATCACACTATAGGTGTTCCTAACCGTTGGATGTGGTTACTACTTAGGATAGCTATATCTATAGCATGTTACCTCGAACACCACTAGTTTACTTTTGACATTTTGCATACATTTTGAGGTCAGATGACCAATGTGTCTTGAGAAATTTTTTTTGCAAAAACCTATAACTATCTATCTATTTGATTTTAGTGTTTTTCTTATGTTTATTGTGCAATCCTATTCAATTATGTGAATGTTTTCTTTACATGTGTTACAAATTTCTGTCTACAACTTGATTAGCTAAAGAATCAGTCAATGTGTTCAAATTTCTGGAAATATGTTGATATTGAATAAAATCAAATGTCTTTCCAAAAGTCAAACTCTTAGGAACAATCGATGCGGTGTTGGATTTCTAACAATATATACACTAGTAAGTTGTAATACCATAAGTTTTGAGTCTAACCTTATGATGATGTGGTTAATACCAAATGAAATGGAATCAGAGAGAATTTTGATCAATGCGCTATACTCAGCGATATTGTTTGTCGATCTACTGATACAAATCCCTTGAAAACTCACTAACTCGTCATTCAGAGAAAAAATGGCACACGCTGCAGAGGATTGATTCTGCATACTATGACTAGCACCATCATCATATCCAAAAAATGGTTCCGAAGATTCAGACATTTGCGCTGAAATGTAAAGTGGATTACTAACGTCAAGAAAACTCTAAAATAAAACTAAGACAATGAATGAAAATCAACATCATATATATACAATATAATACAAAAAATTACTACGCTCATGATTAAGCATAGTAATGCTTCATATAAAACCCATTTCTTGGTTGCGCCAACAAAATTCCATCGTAATCAACTAACTCATAGGCACCCATAGCAAGAACTATTTTGATAATATAGGGGCCATGCCATAATGGCTCAAATTTTCCTGTGCCTATTACATCAGCTTCCTGATCATAAATTATGACCAAGTCGCCCTCTGAGAAAATGCGAGGCTCAAATTTTTTGTCGTATTGCACCTTTATACGTCTCTTATGCACTTCATTGGCCAATTGGGATTCACGACGTGTTTCATCAATATGGATGAGGTTAAAAAGACGCGCTTATTCTTCTGAGGTGTCAGGTACCAAGTCAATTGCGAGTTTTAATGACGGTATTTCACATTGGATTAGAAATATAACTTCCAGACCATACATCAATTGAAAGGGAGTAATTCCAGTTGCATTTCTCACCAAGGTTCAGTAGGCCCACAATGCCGAGAATAAGATCAAATTCCAGTTTCTTTTACAAACTCCTATCATTCGTTGAAACATACGTTTAAGAATCTTGTTGATAGCCTCAACTTTTCCATTTGATTGTTGATAATAAGGAGTATAATTATCATGTTACAATCCTAACTTGGCAGTTAATTCAGTCATCATGTGGTTACGAAAATTCTTCCCATGATCTGTAACTATAGCTTGCGGGACCCCAAACCATGCAATAACATGATTAAAGAAAAACAATTCAGTTGTTTGTCATGTGTTGTTGAATGTAGGCATCGCTTCGGCCCATTTGGTAAAGTAGTCGACTATGACAATAATATAACCATGCCCCCTGGATGAACGAGCATTACAGGTCATGAAGTTAATACCCCATTTCGAAAATGGTCCCACGGAGACAACAGGATGCATTGGCGCTGGTGGTTTGTGGATTTTACGATAAAAAATCTGGCACACATGACAAATTTTCACCGCGAGGATGGAGTCATGAAATATTGTTGGCCAAAAATAACCGGCGCGGAGTATCTTTTGCACAGTAGCGTATCCAAATAAGTATCCACCACAAGCCCCAGCATGACAATCATTTAAAACATTTTTGGCCTCCTCATGAGTGAGGCACCTTCTTAAAATAGTATCCATACCACGACGATCAGATAATATTTGGCTTGGTATCTAATACGTCGTTTTTCAGAGCGAGAGGTATCAGGCCAAAAATTTTGAGTTTTGAGATAAATGATGAAATCTTCATACCAAGGATCAGATGATCCGATCAAAAATAGAGACTCATCAAGAATTGATGGTTCTAACGTAGTTGCAGTACTATCAGAGGGAAGGTCAAAAAGAAGCTCAGCCAAAAATAAAGACTTCTTTGAATTGGATTTGATGAATTTCAAATCAAATTCATGCAAAATCAAAATCCATTTTGAATATTTACCCCCCATAAATTGATGTGATAAGATATAAGTCATGGGGTGGCAATCCGAAACAACAGTGGTCTTTCGGAGCAGGATATAGTGGAGAAATATTTGGACATCTTGAACAGCTACCAAGGAAATCTTTTCTATGTACAAATACTTAACTTCCCTATCATTGAGATTGCGACTCAAATAATAGATCAGATGTTCAATTCCATTTTCTACTTGGACCAAAACCATAGCAATGGTCATTTCAGCCACATTGATATATAGGAAATAACCATTCTAACAATTAGGGGGATACATGAATGATGCTCAGACAAGAGTATCCTTGACAACATCAAAATAAGCTTGCTCAACTTGGTACCAATGGAAGGGAACCCCCTTTTTCAAGAGCTGAGTAAATCCTTTAGCCATTTCGGCATAGTTTGGAATGAACCTCCTTAAGAAGTTAGCCTTTCCTTGAAGTTTCTGTATCTGAAGTACATATGATGGTGCAGGAAAATCAAGAATGGCCTGAACCTTCAGTGGATCGATTCGAATTCAGTCTTTTGAGACTACGAATCCAAGCACATGACCAAAACCAACACAAAACACACATTTATGTGGATTAAGGCGTATTTTGTAGTGTCGGCAGCGTAACAAGATGGCTCTCAAATTCATCGGGTGGTCAATCTGATTTCGTAAATGCATGGGTAGATCATCTAGATAAGGTTGAACAATGTGCTTGATGTCATTGAAAGCATAATCCATTGCTTTCTAAAAATTTTCCCTGATGTTCTTTAAACCGAACGATAGTTTCGTATAAGCGAATGTGCCCCAAGTATAGATGAAAGTTGTCTTATGTTGATTCTCTGGGCTAATATTGATTTGATTGTAACCAGAAAATCCATCCATGAACGAAAATATTTCACATCCAGCATGATCGTCAATAATATGGTCGATAAAGGGAGTAGGATAGTTGTCTTTTGGACAAGCAATGTTGACATCCTGATAATCGACACACACTCTAATAGTTCCTTATTTTTTCATGAAATGAACGATATTGGAAACCCATTCAGTTAATGGAACAGGGTAAATGAAACCAACACGCAAAAGTTTTTCAACTTCTGCTTTTATGGCAGCAGCTTTCTTTGGATGAACAGGAAGAAGTCGTTGACGCACCAGTTTGACATTAGGATACATATTAATAGTGTGTTCAACAATACTAGAGTCTATGCATGGAAGTTCCTCGTAAGACCAAGTAAATATATCGTTGAATTCATGAAATAGAGAGCGATATGTTTTGAGTTCTGATGGAGAACAAGACACACCAACATGAATATTTTCTACAATTCTAGGTTTGGTCAAAAATTTTATAGGAATGGTTTCTTTAATATTTGACAGATTTCGCTCAGAATCGATTGGATTAATAGGTAAATAATTCGAAAAGAAATTTTTTATTGATGGGTGATATAGTTCACTAAGATAATTTTCTTCATAATCAGGAAGATGGGAATGATGATGATAATCCTCCCATGGTTCTCCTTTTGACATCATGGCTTCCAAAATATTCTCATCTGTCAAGAAAATTGAGGAAAATGGATCATATGGAGTACAAAAATCTAAGGAACAATCAACCCAAACAACTGGGGACGTTGATTTCGGATTCGCCACCCAAGCTAGATAGATTAATTACTATGCCAACTCAATAGGGTTGGGTGGAAGAAATTCATCCAACATAACAATTTTAGAATCACCTGTACTCTCCCTTAAGCTATATGGAGTGGAAGAGATCATGTAGCAAGTCTCTATACTTGCAATTTTGGCTAACTTCGTGGGTGGCGGTAATGCAAAGGTTCCCATGAGAGTGGAATCCTTTAAGAGACTACACCAATGTTTTTAAGTGCTAGTTGGGGTGCGTGAACGAACAGAACACTTCCAGTTACCTCCGAAGTGGAGGCAAATAAGAATGGCTTATTAATGACTGTGACAGTACCTTTATATGGAAAGGCAGTCATTCTAAAATATGTAGAAACAATTGCAGTCATTTCATATACCCATGGCCTTCCAAATAGAATATTATAGTCAAGGGGTCCATCAAAAACCTCAACATCAACATTCACTTTTTTTCCCCTATTTCAACATGCAGGTTATTAATAATACCACAAGGCTTATATGTACGTCCATCGAAATCCTTCAACGTTGTTGATGATTGAGATAAGCGTGGTGAGCCAAGTGACTTCCAACAATTTAGAGATATAATGCATGTAAATTCTCCCTCATCAAAAATAGTATGATGAACAAGTTGATTGAGTGTTGAGATTCAACAAGATGATGAGCTTAGTGAAAATTAAGCACCTTCACTAAGTGGGGCCCGCAGGCTATTTTTAGGTTTATGTCTATTTTTAGACATGGTGAGCATATTCTATAAGTTGCAGGATGTTATTTGTAGATGGTTGGTCAAATGTGAAAAATAGATGAAATTCTATTTTTATAAAATTCGGCGAACTCTATTTATAGATCGTCAATCTATAAATAGATTCATGTCGATTATTATTAGCCCTTAATAATAATCCGAAAATAAATATCAACTTATTCTCTTGGAGCACTTTATTTCAATGAATAGATTTGGAAAATCAGCGGGCTAAAGGAATTACACAATTCCTAGGGTGGTTGGTGACTTATCCATGGAGGACTCAGTTAGAACTGAAGTGGCAGAGTTGTGACATAGTTGGAAGAGTAGTTATGGGAGTTGTTATTCAGTTTAACTGAGTTAAGTGAGTTAAAATTGGTTGTGCTAATTGTATCTAGTTCTAACTGAAGATACACTAGTGAGATTTTAGTGAATTAATTATTTAATTAATTCACAACTAGAGACTCACTTGCAACTGAACAAATACAGCAGTTAACTACTTGCATGTCAGTTCCAGTAGAGACCCAGTGGAGAGATAGGTGAAAGGGTGAGACGGACTATCTGTTGTAACTATAGTGATGCATACAATGCATCTGACACACATTGGAGATTCCAATGAGGATTTTGCAGTCTAGGCAAGTGAAATTCAAATTCATTCAAAGGTCTTCTTCAACAGGGATTGCACAATGGAGGCAGGCTATCAAGAGGCAAGAAATTGGTGCATAGATATGCAAATTTCTGCATGACAGTGTGTAATGATTGTTGATTGTACTGAGAGATTGATGTACTAATATTTGTATGAGATTATTACATGATCCATTGATATACATAATATATTATAGTTTGGTTTTTTAGCTTTAAGATTTCCCGTTAAACAACTGTGTTTATGTGCGACTGATTTTCTTCATGTGTTTTGCAATTGGTGATTTAATTTTTGTAAAGAATTAAGTGGAAGGATTCTGTATTTAACATAAGATTAATTTGTTAGATCAGGAGAATCTGGTAATAATATCAGTATTAGTAAATTTCTACATGGTATCGGAGTAGTGTTAATCACTAGAGATTGCAAACTTGAAATTGTGTTAAGTTTTGTGCTGGTGGACAATTCGAATTTACTATAGAAATTTCTTGGTGCGACAGTTGAGTTATCATTGAAATGTCTTTCAATGGGTTGCGGTTGGAGTATGCCCTTGAGGGTAGCTCAAACTATATATCCTGGAAGGACAGGATGGAGGTGGTTCTTGAAGATAATGGACTGAAGGAGTTCATCGATAGTAATGTTCCTAAGCCTACTTCTAGCAATGTTGCATTACTTGAGGCATGGCAAAAGAAGGTAGCGAAGACAAGAAGAATTTTGTTGCAAGGTGTGAAATACCATATTGTGTCAAGCCTTCAAGGGAAAACCACTCTATTTGTAGTGTTTAAGGCTTCGACAGATATTTTCCAAAGCAGCAGTGACCATAGGAAGTTGGCGCTAAAAGATAAGCTCAGAAAAATCAAAATGGAGAAGGGCGACAATATTCCAAAATATCTCATGAAGTTTGTCCAATGTAGGGATGAGCTGGGGAGTGTGGGAATTAAATTTGTGGAGGATGACTTGGTGAGCTTGGCTCTCCTTGGGCTTTCGAAGAGTTGGCACAGCTACGAAGACTCTGTCAATGGACGGGAGAAACTGCCAGATTGGTAGCGACTTTGGTCGGATCTTGTGCAGGAGGAGATAAGGCAGAATACCAGGGATGGATCTTCATCGAAGAATGATGATGAAGATAATTTCCTTTGGCTACCAAATCAAGGAAATGGAAGGGGAAGAAGTCCCATCCATAATCGGAGGCTAAAGGCAAGAAGATGGATTTGTCCAAGGTGAAGTGTTTTCACTGTCACGAACATGGGCATCTCGCCACTAACTGCCCACATAAAAAGAAGAATAAGAAGGTTTTTGGAGTTCTAGTGATTGAGGCCTTAGCTTCACAATTTGAACTTGATTTCTCTTTGATCACATGCTTGGTTTCAAGCACAATGGGATCGGTGTGGTATCTTGATAGTGATTCTTCCTTCCATATGATGGGAGACAAGGAGTTTTTAAGTGACTTGGAGGAGAAGTATCTCCAAATGCATATAGAGATGGGCGACGATAGTAGATATAGTGCGACTGGCATTGGAACCATTACCTTTGAGAGGGAGTCAGGTAAACCATTTATGTTGAAATATGTTATGCATGTTCCAGGTCTGAATAATAAGTTGGTCTTGGTCGCTATGTTGGAGGGCAGAGGTTATGACATTGTTTTCAATGAGGGAAAATATTTTCTGCAACATAAAAAAACGGGTCAAACCAAGATGATATGGATTCGAGTTAAGAATATCTACAAGCTAGAGGTAGATGGTTGCGCTGCAATGATGGGAAAAGAAAAAGAAGTGGTGAGCCGGGATGAGGGTGAATTATGCAACAGGATATTGGGCCATCTTCACCATGGAACATTGAAGATTTTGTAGAATATTTCTATTGGACTTCCCAAGGGTACTCTTGCATAGTCAAATCAGTGCAAGGGATGTACTATGGGTAAGTTTGTCAAGACCACCTTTCATGAGAAGGAGAACTGTGCTTCGGTGATCCTGGAGAGAATTCACACAGACATGTGTGGACCTTTCTCGGTTTCCTAAACAACAAAACATAGGTATTATGTTATATTTTTTTATGAATATTATCGTAGATGCGGGATCTTCTTCATGCAGAAGAAGAGCGAAACATTCTCAAATTTCTGTGAGTTTAAAGCATTGGTGGAGAAGGAGTCGGGGAAGAAAGTGAAGGCTCTGTGGAGCGATAATGGTGGTGAATATATCTCGAACAAATTCAAAGACTTTTGTAACAAATAAGAAATTCGAAGAGAAATCATAGCACCTCATAACCCATAGCAGAATGGGGTTGCGGAGAGGAAGAACAGAATTATCGTGGGTGCACAAGCTATGCTGCATGACCAGGGACTACCAATGCACTTGTGGGTGGAAGCATGCAACACTACGTTTTATGTGCAAAACTGTTGTCCTCATAGAGTACTTGGCATGAGTACACCTGAAGAAGCTTTTATGGGTAAGAATCCTGATATTTATCATTTGAATATTTTTTTCTCATCTATTTACATTCATGTGACAAAGGATACCAGGAAGAAGCTGGAACTAACTGCAAAAGTTGGGATATTTGTGTGGTACACAAAAAATACCCCATAATTATCGTTTATATTTTCCAAACAGTTGGATTACTGTGGTGCGATGGGATATAAAATTCAATGAGGTGAAAGCCATGAAGTTGTCGCTTGAGAGGGAGCTACACTTGCATGTAGAGGAGGAACTTATTGTTCCCAAATAGGAGCCTCTAGATGTTCCACTCATGTATAACCAAACATCATAACAGGCAGAAAGCGTACCACAGAAGCTGAGAGACTAGAGCTTGATGCGACACATAATTTAGGAGTCCCTAAATCACAACACAGACAGAGACAGACACCTGACCGATTCACTGGATACATGGATCTCATGAGCAAGTGTATCATTGCAAGGCCATATTCTTTTGAAGAAGCAGTGTAGGAGCCCACATGGGTAGATTCCATGGTGGAGGAGTATGACTCCATTGTCAGAAATAATGCTTAGGAGATTGTTCCAAGACCGGTTGGTGCTCAGTGGGGTGCAATGGGTAAGAATGTTTTGACCGTGTTTTTTATTTTCCTAAGGTTTATACAAGGTTTTTATATTTTTTATGTTTTCCCAAGACTAAACTAAATGTTTTATGTAATGCATATGCTGGTCGAGTTCAACTGGTGGAGGAACTAGAGCATGTAGCAGACAAGCTAGCAGAGAGGACTGTCGGGAGAGTAGTCCTTCAGGATCTTGATATGGTTGAGACTCTGGATGAGCTTCAGCAACACATAGAGGACTTGACCTTCGAGATTCTGGATTGCTGGATCGAAGAGTTACCCATGCGACTGCAGCGTCACACTATAGGTGTTCCTAACCATTGGATGTTGTTACTATGTAGGATGGCTAGATCTATAGCATGTTACCATGAGCACCACTAGTTTACTTTTGACATTTTGCATACATTTTGAGGTTAGATGACCAATGTCTCTTGGGCAATTTTTTTTCTAAAAACCTATAACTATATATCTATTTGATTTCAGTTTTTTTCTTATGTTTATTTTTCAATCATATTCAATGATGTGAATGTTTTCTTTACATGTGTTGCAAATGTCTGTCTAAAACTTGATTAGCTAAAGAATCAGTCAATGTGTTCAAATTTCTGTAAATATGTTGATATTGAATAAAATCAAAATGTCTTTCCAAAAGTCGAATTCTTAGGAACAATCGATGCAGTGTTGGATTTCTAATAGTATATACACTAGTAAGTTGTAATACCACAAGTTGTGAGTCTAACCTTATGATGATGCAGTTAATACCAAGTGAAATGGCATCAGAGAGAAGTTCGATCAATGCGCTATACTCAGTGATATTGTTCGTCAATCTACCAATACAAATCCCTTGAAACCTCACTAACTCGTTGTTCGGAATTAAAATGGCCCACGCTGCAAAGGATTGATTTTGTGTACTACAACTAGCACCATCAGCATATCCAACAAATGCTTCTGAAGATTCATACATCTGCGATGAAATGTAAAATGGATTACTAATGTCAAGAAAACTCTAAAAACAAACTAAGACATTGAATGCAAATCAACAGCATATATATACAATATAATGCAAAAATTACTACACTCATGATTAAGCATAGTAATGTTTCATATACAACCCATTTATGGGTTGCGCCAACAGAATTCCATTGTAATCAACTAACTCATAGGCACCCTTAATAAGAACTACTTTGACAATATAGGGGCCATGCCATAATGACTCAAATTTTACTATACCTATTACATCAGCTTCTTGATCATAAATTAAGATCAAGTCACCCTCTAAGAAAATGCGAGGCTCAACATTTTTGTCGTATTGCGCCTTTATACATCTCTTATGTGCTTCATTGGCCAATTGGGCTTCACGACGCATTTCATCAAGATGGATGAGGTTAAAAAGACGTGCTTATTATTCTGAGGTGTCAGGTACCAAGTCGATTGCGAGTTTTAATGACATAATTTCACATTGGATTGGCAAGATAACTTCCAGACCATACACCAATTGAAAGGGAATAAATCCAGTTTCATTTCTCACCAAGGTTCGGTACGCCCACAAGGCCGAGAACAGGATCACATTCCAGTTTCTTTTGCAAACTCCTATCATTGATTGAAACATACGTTTAAAAATCTTGTTGATAAACTCAACTTGTCCATTTGATTGTGGATAATAAGGAGTAGAATTATCATGTGACAATTCTAACTTGGCAATTAATTCAGTCATCATGTGGTTATGAAAATGCTTCCCATGATCTGTAACTATAGCCTACAGGACCCCAAACCGTGCAATAACATGATTAAAGAAAAAAAAATTAGCTGTCTGTCATTTGTTGTTGAATGTAGGCATCACTTTGGCCCATTTGGTAAAGTAGTCGACTGCAACAATAATATAACCATGCCCCCCAGACGAATGAGGGTTACAAGTCTTGAATTCAATACACCATTTTGATAATGGTCCCACAGAGACAACAGGATGCATTGGCACTAGCGGGTTGTGGATTCTTTGATAAAAAATCTGGCATGCATGACAACTTTTGACCGCGATGATGCAATCACGAAATATTGTTGGCCAAAAATAACCGGCGTGGAGTATCTTCTGCATGGTAGCATATCCAAATAAATTTCACCACAAGCCCCAGCATGACAATCATTTAAAACCTTTTCATCCTCCTCATGAGTGAAGCACCTTCTTAAAATAGTATCCACACCACGACGATAAAGTGTATCTCCGACGATCAGATAATATTTGGCTTGGTATCGAATACGTCGTGTTTTAGAGCGAGAGGTATCAGTCCGAAAAGTTTGAGTTTGGAGATAGATGATGAAATATCCATACCAAGGATCAGATGATCCGATCAGAAACAAAGACTCGTCAGGAATTGATGGTTCTGACATAGTTTCTATACTATCAGAAGGAAGGTCACAAAGAAGCTCAACCAAAAATAAAGACTTCTTTGACTTGGATTTGATGAATTCCAAATCAAATTCCTACAAAATGAAAATCCATTTTGAATATTTACCCCCCCAGAAATTGATGTGATAAGATATAAGTCATGGGGTTGCAATCTGAAACGACAGTGGTCTTTTGGAGCAAGATATAGTGGAGAAATATTTGGACAGCTTGAACAACTACCAAGGAAATATTTTCTATGTACGAATACTTACCTTCCGTATCATTAATATTACGACTCAAATAATAGATCGAATGTTAAATTCCATTTTCTACTTGGACAAAAACCATAGCAATGGTCGTTTCAGCCGTAGCAATATATATGAAATAATCATTCTGTTAATTAAGGGGATACATTAATGATTCTCGGACAAGAGTATCCTTGGCAGCATCAAAATAAGCTTGTGCAACTTGGTACCAATGGAAGGAAACCCCCTTTTTCAAGATTCGATTAAATCCTTTAGCCATTTCGACATAGTTTGGAATGAACCTCCTTAGGAAGTTAGCCCTTCCTTGAAGTTTATGTATCTAAAGTAAGTATAATGGTGTAGGAAAATCAAGAATGGCCTGAACCTTCAATGGATCGATTCGAATTCGTTCTTTTGAGACTATGAATCCAAACACGACCAAAACCAACACAAAACACACATTTATGTGGATTTATGTGGATTGAGGTGTATTTTGTAGTGTCGACAGCGTAATAATATGGTTCTCAAATGCATCGGGTGGTCAATCCAATTTCGTAAATGCGCGGGTAAATCATCTAGATAAGGTTGAACAATGTGCTTGATGTCATTGAAAGCATAATCCATTACTTTCTGAAAATTTGCCCCAATGTTCGTTAAACCTAACGGTAGTTTCCTATAAGTGAATATGCCCCAAGGACAGATGAATTTTATCTTATGTTGATCCTCTAGGTAGATATTGATTTTATTGTAACCTAAAAATCCATCCATGAACGAAAATATTTCACATCCAACATAATTATCAATAATATGGTTGATAAAGGGAGTAGGATAGTTGTCTTTTGGATAAGAAATTTTGACATTCTGATAATCGAAGCACACTCTAATAGTTCCTTGTTTTTTCTTGACAGGAATGATATTGGAAACCCACTCAGTTAGTGGGACAGGGTAAATGAAACCAACACGCAAACAATTTTCAACTTCTTCTTTTATGGTAGCAGCTTTCTTTGGATGAACAGGAAGAAGTTGTTGACGCACCAATTTGACATAAGGATACATATTAATAGTGTGTTCAACAATACTAGTATCTATGCATGGAATTTCCTCGTAATACCAAGAAAATATATCGCGGAATTCACGAAATAGAGAGAGATATGTTTCAAGTTCTGATGGAGAGCAAGACACACCAACATGAATATTTTCTACAATGCCAGCCTTGGTCAAAATTTCGATAGAATGGTTTCTTCAATATTTGACAGATTTCGCTCAGAATCGATTGGATTAATAGGTAAATAATTCAAAAAGAAATTTTTGATTGATGGGTGATATAGTTCACTAAGATAATTTTCTTCATAATCAGGAAGATGGGAACGATGTTGATAATCCTCCCATGGTTCTCCTTCTGACATCACGGCTTCCAAAATATTCCCATCTGTTAAGAAAATTGAGGAAAATGGATCAGATGGAGTACCAAAATATAAGGAAAAATCAACCCAAACAACCAACGATGCTGATTTCGGATTTTCCACCCAAGCTAGATAGATTAATTTCTATTCCATTTCAATAGGGCTTGGTGGCAAAAATTCATCCAACGTAACAATTTTAGAATCACCTGTACTCTCCCTTAATCCAGATGGAGTGGAATATATCATGTAGCAGGTCTCTATACTTGCAATTTTGGTCGATGTCGCGGGCGACGGTAATGCAAATTTTCCCATGAGAGTGGAATCCTTTAAGAGTCCTACACCAATTTTTTTAAGTGCTAGTCGGGGTGCATGAACGAACAGAACACTTCCAATTACCTGTGAAGCGGAGGCAAAGAAGGATAGTTGACTAATGACTATGATAGTACCTTTATATGGAAAGGCAATCATTCAAAAATATGTAGAAACAATTTCAGTCATTGCATATACCCATGGTCTTCCAAGTAGAATATTATAGTCAAGGGGTCCATCAACAACCTCGACATCAAAATTCACTTTTTTGTCCCCTACTTCAACATGCAGGTTATTAATAATACCACAAGGCTTATATGTATATCCATCGAAAGCCTTTAACGTCGTTGATGATTGAGATAAGCGCGGTGAGCCAAGTGACTTCCAACAATTTAGAGATATAATGCATGTAGATGCTCCCTCATCAATAATAGTATGATGAACAAGTTGATTGAGTGTTGAGATTCAACAAGATGATGAGCTTAGTGAAAATTAAGCACCTTCACTAAGTGAGGCCCGCAGGCTATTTTTAGGTGTATGTCTATTTTTAGACATGGTGAGCATATTCTATAAGGAAGGATGCTATTTGTAGATGTTTGGTCAAGTGTGAAAAATATATGAGATTCTATTTTTAGAATATTGGGCAAAGTCTATTTATAGATCGTCAATCTAAAAATAGATGCATGTCGATTATTATTAGCCCTTAATAATAATCAGACAATAAATATCAACTTATTCTGTTGGAGCACTTTATTTCAGTGAATATATTTGGAAAATCAGTGGGCTAAAGGAATTACGCAATTCCTAGGGTGGTTGGTGACTCATGCATGGAGGACTCAGTTAGAACTGAAGTGGCAGAGTTGTGACAGAGTTGGAAGAGTAGTTATGGGAGTTGTTATTCAGTTTAACTAAGTTAAGTGAGTTAAACTCAGTTGTGCTAATTGTATCGAGTTCTAACTGAAGATACACTAGTGAGAGTTTAGTGAATTAATTATTTAAATAATTCACAACTAGAGACTCACTTGCAACTGAACAAATACAGCAGTTAACTACTTGCATGCCAGTCCCAACGGAGACCCAGTGGAGAGATAGGTGAAAGGGTGAGAAGGACTATCTGTTGTGACTATAGTGATGCATTCAATGCATATAACACACATTAGAGATTTCAAAGTCTAGGCAAGGCCAATTCGAATTCATTCTGAGGTCTTCTTCAGTAGGGATTGCACAGTGGAGGCAGCTTGTCAAGAGGCAAGAAATTTTTGCATAGATATGTAAATTTCTGCATGACAGTGTGTATGATTGTTGATTGTACTGAGAGCTTGATGTACTAAGATTTGTATGATATTATTACATGATCCATTGATATACATAATATATTATAGTTGGGGATTTTAGCTTTAAGCTTTCTCGTTAAACAACTGTGTTTATGTGTGATTGATTTTCTTCATGTGTTTTGCAATTGGCGATTTAATTTCTGCAAAAAATTAAGTGGAAGGATTCTGTATTTAACATAAGGTTAATTTGTTAGATCAGGAGAATCTAGTAATAATATCAGTATTAATAAATTTCTACATGGTATCGAAGCAGTGTTAATCACTGGAGATTACAAACTTGAAGCAATGTTAAGTTTTGTGCTGGTGGACAATTCGAATTTGCTGCAGAAATTTCTTGGTGCGACAGTTGAGTAATCATGGAAATGTATTTCAATGGGTTGTGGTTGGAGTATGCCCTTGAGGGTAGCTCAAAATACAGATCCTGGAAGGACAAGATGGAGGCGGTGCTTGAAGATAATGGATTGAAGGAGTTCATTGATAGCAATGTTCCTAACCCTACTTCTAGAAATTTTGCATTACTTGAGGCATGGAAAAAGAAGGTAGCGAAGACAAGAATAATTATGTTGGAAGGTGTGAAAGACCATATTGTGTCAAGACTTCATGGGAAAGCCACTCCATTTTCAGTGTGGAAGGCTTTGACAGATCTTTTCCAAAGAAAAAACGACCATAGTAAGTTGGCGCTGAAAGATAAGCTCAGAAAAATCAAAATGGAGAAGGGCGATAGTATTCCAAAATATTTCACGAAGTTTTTCCAATGTAGGGATAAGCTGGGGAGTGTGGGAATTACAGTTACATATGATGAATTGGTGAGCTTGTCTCTCCTTGGGCTTCAGAAGAGTTGGCATAGCTACGAAGACTCTATCAATGGATGGGATAAACTACTGGATTAGGAGCGACATTGGTCAGATATTGTGCAGGAGGAGATAAGGCGGAATACCCGGGATGGCTCTTCATCAAAGAATGATGATGAAGAGAATTTCCTTTGGCTTCCAAATCAAGGAAAGGGAAGGGGAAGAAGTCCCATCCAAGATTGGAGGCTAAAGGCAAGAAGCTGGATTTGTCCAAGGTGAAGTGTTTTCACTGTCACGAACATGGGCATCTCACCACTAACTGCCCACATAAAAAGAAGAAAAAGAAGGCTGCTGGAGTTGTAGCGTGTGAGGCTTTAGCCTTGCAATTTGAACTTGATTTCTCTTTGATAGCATGCTTGGTTTCAAGTGCAATGGGATCGGTTTGGTATCTTGATAGTGGTGCTTCCTTCCATATGAAGGGAGACAAGGAGTTGTTTAGTGACTTGGAGGAGAAGGATATCCAAATGCATATAGAGATGGGCGACAATGGTAGATACAGTATGACCAGCATTGGAACCATTACCTTTGAGATGGATTCAGGTAAACCATTTCTGTTGAAATATGTTATGCATGTTCCAGGTCTGAAGAAGAACTTGGTCTCGGTCGCTATGTTGGATGATAGAGGTTACGATGTTGTTTTCAGCGATGGAAAATATTTTATGTGACGTAAAACAATGGGTAAAACCAAGAGGATATGGATTCGAGTTAAGAATCTCTAAAATATGGAGGTAGATGATTGTGCTACAATGATGGGCAAAGAAGAAGAAGTGGTGAGCCGGGATGAGGGTGAATTATTACACAGGATATTGGGCCATCTTCACCATGGCACCTTGAAGATTTTGCAACAAATTTCTACTAGACTTCCCAAGGGTACTCTTGCATAGTCATATCAATGCAAGGGATGTACTATGGGTAAGTTTTTCAAGAACACCTTTCATGAGAAGGAGAACCATGCCATCGGTGATCCTAGAGAGAATTCACAATGACATGTGTGGACCTTTCTCAGTTGCTTCAACAAAAAAACACAAGTATTATGTTATATTTTTTTATGACTATTCTCGTAGATGCTAGATCTTATTCATGCAGAAGAAGAGCGAAACGTTCTCAAAGTTCTGTGAGTTTAAATCAATAGTGGAGAAGGAGTCGGGGAAGCAAGTGAAGGCTCTGCGGAGCGATAATGGTGGTGAATATATCTCAAACGAATTCAAGTATTTCTACAGAAAATAAGCAATTTGAAGAGAAATCTTAGCGCCTCATAACACACAATAGAATGGGGTCGCGGAGAGGAAGAACAAAATTATTGTGGGTGTTGCACGAGCTATGTTGCATGACCAGGGCCTACCACTGCACTTGTGGGCGGAAGCATGCAACACTGCGGTTTATGTGCAAAACCGTTGTCCTCATAGAGTACTTGCATGAGTACACCTAAAGAAGCTTTTACTGGTAAGAATCCTGATATTTCTCATTTGAAAATTTTTGGCTCATCTATTTACATTCATGTGACAAAGGATGCTAGGAAGAAGCTGGAGTCGACTGCAGAAGTTGGGATATTTGTGGTGTACACAGAAACACCCCACAATTATCATGTGTATTTTCCAAATAGTCGGATGACTGTGGTACGACGGGATATAAAATTCAATGAGGTGAAAGACATGAAGTTATCTCTTGAGAGGGAGCTACACTTGCATGCATAGGAGGAACTTCTTGTTCCCAAATATGAGCCTCTAGATGTGGATCAGCCACAGGAGGAGATTCATGGAGTGGAAAAGTCCACTCATGCAGAACCAAACATCAGAACAGGCAGAAAGCATACCACAAAAGCTGAGAGACTGAGGTTTGATGTGGCACAGAATGTAGGATTCCCTACATCACAGCGTAGGTAGAGACAGTCACCTGACTGATTCACTGGATACATGGATCTCATGAGCAAGTGTATCGTGATAAAGCCATCTTCTTTTGAAGAAGCATTTCAGGATCCCACATGGGTAGATGCCATGGTGGAGGAGTATGAGTCCATTGTCAGAAACAATGCTTGGGAGATTGTTCCAAGGCCGGTTGGTAAATCAGTGGTAGGTTCAATATGGATCTACAAGGTAAAGCAAGATGTTGATGGGAGCGTCGAGAAGTATGAGGCAAGATTTTTTTCCCGGGGCTTCTCACAGATCGAGCGGATTGATTATGAAGAAACCTTTGCACCTGTCGCAAAATATTCTTCCATAAGGAACATCCTTGCTCTCTCAGCGCAGATGGGTTGGCACATTCATCATATGGATGTGAATACTGCATTCCTTAATGGGATCATTCAGGAAGAAGTGTACATTGAGCAGCCTGAAGGATTTGAGATATTCAATAGGGAGTCGCATGTGTGCAGACTCAAAAGAGCACTATATAGGCTGAAGCAAGCACCTCGTGCTTGGTACACACGGATTGACAGCTATTTCACTAGACTTGGCTTCACCAAGAGTGAGGCGGATGCAAACCTATACCAAATTGTGGTGGAGGGAAAGCTTTTAATCATTTTTCTTTATGTTTATGATTTAATACTAACTGGTGATAAGCATTTGATACACTCATGCAATGCAGATCTTGCAAAGGAGTTTGAGATGAAGGATTTGGGCCTCCTTCATTATTTCCTTGGATTGGAAATATGGTAACGAGAAGGTGAACTTTTTGTGTCTCAAGGCAAGTATGCTCGGGAGATACTTGGTAAGTTTCACATGGAGGACTGCAAGCCCATGGATACTCCTCTTCCAGTAAATTGGAGGAAAGAGGATGCTACATCAGCAGAGGTAGTGGATGCTACTATCTATTGACAGTTGGTGGGTTCGCTCATGTATTTAGTTAATACCAGGCCATACATATGATATGCAGTGAAACAACTTAGTCAAGAGATGGTTAAGCCTACCAAGCTCTTTTGGAAGGAAAGCAATCATGTCCTAAGATATCTCATGGGCACATCTGAGTATGGTTTTTGGTACAAAAAAATGGATGAGGTGAAGTTGCATGGCTTCACGGATGCAGATTGGGCAGGCAACCCAACAGACAGAAAGAGCACATCAGGAGAGCTTTTCAATATCATATCTATAGCAATTCCTTGGTACAGCAGGAAACAAAGATCCGTGGCACTCAGTTCAACAAAATCAGAATACATGGCAGCAAGTCAAGTTGCATGTGAGGCTATCTAGATGAGGAAGATCCTGGTCGGTTTGTTCGGTTCTCATTTAGATCCTATAGCAATATATTGTGATAATCAAAGTTGCATTAAAATCTCGATTAATCTTGTGTTTCATGATAGATCTAAACATATAGATATATGGTATCATCATATCAGAGATTGTGTGCAGTGGAAGATCATGTTGCTTCAGTACATTCCTACGGAAGATCAAGATGCAGATATTATGACGAAGGCGCTCAGCAGGAAAAAATTCAAATACCATAGAGGCAGGATCAGGGTGAAGTATAATCCCTATCTTGTTGAGAGGGAGTGTTGAGATTCAACAAGATTATGAGCTTAGTGAAAATTAAGCACCTTCACTAAGAGGGGCCCGTAGGCTATTTTTAGGTGTATGTGTATTTTTAGACATGGTGAGCATATTCTATAAGTTACACAATGCTATTTGTAGATGGTTGGTCAAATGTGAAAAATATATGAGATTCTAATTCTAGAATATTGGGAGAAATCTATTTATAGATCGTCAATCTAAAAATAGATGCACGTCGATTATTATTAGCCCCTAATAATAATCCAACAATAAATATCAACTTATTCTCTTGGAGCACTTTATTTCAGTGAACAGATTTTGAAAATCAGTGGGATGAAGGAATTACACAATTCCTAGGGTGGTTGATGTCTCATGCATGGAGGACTCAGTTAGAACTGAAGTGACAGAGTAGTTATGGGAGTTGTTATTCAGTTTAACTCAGTTGTGCTAATTGTATCTAGTTCTAGCTAGAGATACACTAGGGAGAGTTTAGTTTGTCTTTGAGATGCACAAAGTGAAGTTTCATATATATATATATATATATATATATATATATATATATATATATATAGATAGAGAGAGAGAGAGAAAGAGTTCTTGGTTAGTGATATACATATAAGTGACCAAGTTTCCCGCTCTCCATCCCATAAGCAAGGGTAGGATATTCTTCATGCCTCACATCTTTAACGAAAATTTCCCCATGAAGAGTGAAACATGTCATGAGATATATTTGAACCCCATCATGTTACTTTTAAACACTTAAGAAAAAGCAAGATTACTTGTATCTTTCCAATCCAAGTCGAGCCATGAGCGAAAAACATGCCACCAGAACAACTTGGACTCAAGTGAGGTGAAAAATGACTTCTCTTAACCACCCAAGATATACCAAATTTACATATAAATTATTATATAATTTATCAAGAAAAATAATTAAAATGGTGTATTTTATGTAAAACCTATAAATAGTAAATTTAAGGTTAGTGCCACTCAAAGTTTTGAGTCAACAATAAATATTGTCAAGAGTTTATTCTCATGCCATATGTTCATGATTTTTATAGCATACAATCTCGTCCAAGTTAGAAGTTAATGTTAGTACATGGAATGTGCAACCAACTTTTCATGATGCCATCATCTTGCTACATTCATCACACATAGAAAATAACAACCTATAAGAACTACTTGTATAACATAACTACAAGTCAAGCATAACTTCAACCTTGTGCCCAACAACATTTATCCTTGAGAATACTTCTACATATTGTCATTGATTTATTGTGCCTAGTCAATAGAGTTTCCAATTTTCCATTAAAATAATCTAATTTAAGCGGCAATATAATTGTTATCATAGTTTTTTGGAAACTTGAATAAAATAAATAATTATTTAATTTTGACAGTTCTCTTTATAATTATTTTTCCAAAAAAAAAAATGAATTAAATACAAATTACATATTATAGATGCATATATCACTGAAGAAGCATCCAAGATATCCCTTCTCTTTTAACAACTGAAAATAGGGGCTTTAAGCTCTCTTTACATATCTCTTGCTTGGTCTTGGGAAATTCAACAACAATATCACTTAGGTCATAGTTTCTAATAGAATGATATTAAAAACATTTACAAGAATTTGGATATTTATAAATTTCCTCATAATGTTCATGAAATATTATATACTTAGAATAAAATAAGTCTTTCAAACAGAAAACATCAACTAAAACTAGTACAAATACTACCTGAACAATTAAGAAGATAACATAGAAAATAAGATTTTTCTTTTTGTGTTGGCCTAAGTTCACATCCCATACATGAAAAGGGAACTTTTAATCACAAAAATACCATCATTGATTTACTTTTCCATCAAAGTATTAGTAATGAATTGTATGCCCTTTTTGGAGAGGAAATTCCTCTCTGAGTTGAGCTTACTATAGTCATAGAAAAATGAGATACTATTAAAGATAAAAAAAATCATAGAATTTACTTCTTAATATACGGGAATAAAAAACAAATTACCTATCTTCTATTCACCTTTCATCCAACTGATTACCACCAAAGAATCCCTAAACACTTAAATAGTATTACAACATTTTTCTATTGTAGCTTCAACATCAACTTCAGAGCCAAAAGTTCAATTTAGTTATTGGATATTCCTCCCAATATTGCCTTAAATTTTATGGAACAAGTTCCATTAAAATGGATGATGCCACCTACCCCATATATAGATGGAGGGCCTTCACTAGCTCCAACAAAATACCCCCATGCTTTTAATTAATTGATGGACTCCTAATTTAATTTCCTCAAAACTTTCACCAAGTACAAACCTTCCATTTCTCACCTTCTAGGCCTTCTAAACTTAACTAATTTTCATTTTTCCAACCTTGCTTATAAATATTTGTGAGTTTTAGTATGAGAATTTGGATAAGTTAGAAATACCCTCCGATTGAAGATAAACTATTCAATTTTTAGGAATTTTATAGGCATATTCATTTAGCGTAAAGGGGTCCTTCTGCTCTTTCCTTTTCAACATTAAATAACCTCCAAGCTAAAATAATTCCTACTATAAGGGAAGATAAAAAAAAAAACTTTCAAACTATGGAGGATGCTCCTACTAGGACTTTTGATCAACTCTTCAACACATAGAGGGGAAATTTGAGGTGTTCATTAATTTCCACGGGCTCATTTTCCATGTTTTTTTTCAAAAAAAAGATTCACTAATTTCCAGTTATTTGTAAAGTGATTCACCCAAATTATATAGTATAAAATTATTTTACTCTAAAATTTTCCAAAATTTTCTAATAAATTTATAAAATCCTTAGAAGCTTGGATTTAAGGCTTAAAGAAGTACTTAAGAGTCCATGACTACTTTGAAAATATGAATTCCAGGGTAGTTATTTTTAATTTGAACGGAAAATTTGACATATTGTGGGAAGACCTTAGAAATTCCAAAGGAATCAGAGAAAAGGAACTAACTTGGAAAAGATTTGAGAAATATTTTCAGAAAAAGTACATTTATAAGAGGTATTGTGACAACAAAATCAAGGAGTTTCATCAGCACTTGTTGGGACAAGTCATCTTTGATGCCTACACTAACATATTCCTAGAACTATTGAGGTATGTACCCTACATCAAGGATGAGAAGGTGAAGATTTAAAGATATTTCAATGAGTTACTACAATAATACCAAGACATAATTAAGTTTGATGAACCAAAGGAACTAGAGGACATTATCAGGAAGGCCAAGTATTTTTATAATCAGTCCAAACATAGAGTTGAATTCTTAACCAATTGGAAGAAGAAATACATAACCAACTTTAAAGGGAAAGGACCACAATCCTCAGGGTACAAACACACAAGGAAAAATGTAAATCTCAATACCCTTGATAAAGGCAAGTTCTAGAAAATCATCATTGTTTCAAATGAATTTCATCCTATCAAATCAACAAGGGATGAGGTAAAGGAACCGAGGGGAAAGCCATTGAAATGTTGAGGATGTGGAGAGAATCACATGTTAACATTTCCCTCGCCAACAATATAGTAGCAATAAGTTGTACGAATTCCAGAGCAAAATATAGTGAATGATGTGGCTCATAGCATACCTATAATTTATGTGGAATTGAACAACATAAGAGAAGATCATCAAGCCTTGGTAATCAAAATGGAAGGTATGATTTCCAACTTTCCTGTTTCAATTTTAATCGATCTAGATTATAATTTTAGTTATGCCAATCCAAAAAGTATAGGGAAATGTGCTATTCAAAGGAAACCACATGCAAAATTTGTGGTTGGCCCAACTTTCCACATGATTCAAAAATAAGGTGATTGCTTTGGTGGAGTCGCACCATCTAGAAATAAGTGGCACGCCCACAAAAAACACACTTAATATTTTGGCATTGGGTTTGTATGATATTTTAATTAGCATGGATTTAATGGAAATATACTGGACCAAAGTAATTTTTATGGGTAATCATTAGAATTCCTCAATGACATAAGAGAGGAAAAAATATTGCAGGGAATAAGAAATTTTGTTTCAGTCAGGAAAATTTCAGTTTTTCAGGTGAAGAAATATAGCCAGAAAAGGTGTGCCCTATTTATGATCTAATTAACCAGTGTAATATAACTTGGGATTGAAGACTATATAAATTATACAAAATATATGTATGTCCTAGATTCTGCGGATCTAACAATATGCTACTATTAAATATATAATCACTTCTACAAAGCTTTGTGGAATTTAAAACACAATCACCAATTACAGTATCATGAAGAAAGATAAATCACACACAACGTAGATAATTTACCAGGGAAATATGATAGCTAAAAACCCCACTATATTCTATTGTATATTATATCATGGATCATGAAACAATTACATAAAAATTTCTAATCCTAGAGCTCTCAATACATGAGCTAATTGTCTCACATTGTCATGCAAAAATTAGCAAGTTCCTTAGCCAATTTACCATCTCCAAATAGCCTACCTCCACTACGCAATCCCTGTTGATAGAAATCCATGAATGAATGCAATATTTCTTGCCTTTACTGGGAAATCCTCATGGGCACATCCAATGTGTGTGTGGTTGCATGTGTGCAACTGGATGATGTCACAAATGATGTTTTACTTCCCTTTCACCTAGAGCTCAACTGGGTCTCCACTAGATTTGACATGCATGTAGTTAATAGTAAATCTTTAGTTGCATGTGAGACCACTGATTGTGAATTAATTAATAATTAATTCACTTGATCTCTCACTAGTGTATCTTCAGTTACAACTAGCACAACTGAGTTTAACTCACTTCACTGAGTTAAACTACTTTACAACTTGCATAACTGCACTTCCAACTCTGTTACAACTTCGAATAACTCAGTTACAACTAAGTCAACCTGAATGTCCCACCAACCAAACACTTAACTCAAAATTCCTTTACCTAACTGATTTTCCACTTTAGTTAACTATTTCCAAGTGCTCATTGAGAATCTAATATATTTTATTGTCCAACTAATATTAAGGGATAATAATAGTAGACATGCATCTATAAATAGGTATGCATTCTATAAATAGATTATGAACATACATCTATAAATATACATACACCTAAAAATAACTTGAGGCTCCATCCTAGTGTAGGTGCTTAATTTTCACTGGGATATTCTTGTTGAATCTCAACATTCCCTCTCAACATGAAAGGGATTATCCTTCACCCCGATCCTATCTCTATGGTATTCAAATTTTCTCTTGGTGAGCGCCTTCGTCAGAATATCCGCATCCTGATCTTCCATGGGAATGTACTGAAGCAACATGATTCTACTCTGCACACAATCTCTGAAATAATGGTACCAGATATCTATATGCTTATATCTTTCATGAAACACAAGATTAATCGAGAGTTTATTGCAACTCTGATTATCACAATGAATCACTATCAGATCCATATGTGAATCAAAAAAACCAACCAAATTCTTTCTCATCCAGAGAGCCTCACATGTAGCTTGAATCACTGCCATGTATTCTACTTTCACTGAACTGAGTGCCATGGATCTCTGCTTCTTGTTGTACCAAGAAACTGGTGTAGACCCAATACTAAAGATCCCCCTTGATGTGTTCTTTCTATCTGATGGACTACCCACCCAATATGCATTTGTGAAGCCATGAAACTTCACTCCATCCTTATATCTGTACCATAAACCATACTCTGATGTTCCCCTTAGGTATCTCAGGACATGCTTACCCGCCTTCCAAAATATCTTGGTAGGCTTAACCATAGCTTGACTCAGCTGGTTAACCGCATAGAAAATTTTTGGTCTCGTGTTCACTAGATACATTAGTGAACCCACTAACTATCGATAGACAGTAGCATACACTACCTCTCTAAAATCAACATCCTCTTTCCTCCAGTTTACTGGAAGAGGAGTATCCATGAGTTTGCAGCCCTCCATGTGAAACTTACCCAGTATCTCCCTTGCATACTTGCCTTGAGACACAAAAATTTCACCATCTCACTGCCATATTTCCAATCCAAGGAAATAATGAAGGAGGCCCATACCCTTCATTTTGAACTCCCTTGCAAGATCCTCCTTCCATGAGTGTATCAGTAACTCATCACCAGTCAATATTAAATCATCAACATAAAGAAAAATGGTTAAAATCTTACCCTCCACCACAATTTGGTATAGGTTTGTATCTGCTTCACTTTTGGTGAAGCCCATTCTAGTGAAATAGATGTCTATCCGAGTGTAACAAGCACGGGGTGCTTGCTTGAGCCCATACAACGCTCTTTTGAGTCGGCACACATGTGACTCATTGTTGAAGATATATAAACCTTCAGGATGATCTATGTACACCTCTTCCTCAATGATCACATTGAGAAACATAGTTTTCACATCCATCTAATGAATACGCCAGCCCATCTGCGCTGATGGAGGAATACCTTGTGACAGGTGCAAAGGCCTCTTCATAATATATCCCCTCGATCTGCAAGAAGCCCTAGGCCACAATTATGCCCTTTTATTTCTCCACACTCCCATTAGCAGCTTACTTTACCTTATAAATCCATCTCAAACCTACCAGTGATTTATCAACTTGCCTTGGAACAATTTCCTAAGCATTGTTTTTGACAATGGAGTCATACTCCTCCGCCATTGCATCTACCCATGTGGGCTGATGTACAGCTTCCTGAAAGAAAGATGGTTCAGTCACAATAAATCTACTCATGAGATCCATGTATCCAGTAAATCAGCCAAGAGAATGTCTTTGTTTGCGCTATGAAGTATGGGCTCCTACATTCTGTGCAGCATCAAGTCTCAGCCTATCAGCTTCCGTGGTACACCTTTTTCCATTTCTGATGGATGGCTCTGCATGAGTGGAATCCTCCACTCCATGAACCTTCTCATGTGGCTGATCCACATCTTGAGACTCATCTTTGGGAACCAGCAATTCCTCCTCCACATGCAAGTCCATCTCCCTCTCAAGTGACAACCACATGGCTTTCCCCTCATCGAATTTTATATCCCGTCGCACAATAGTCATTCTGTTGTTTAGAAAATACACACGATAATTATGGGGTATTTTTGTGTACCCTACAAAAATCCCAACTTCAGCATTCGACTCCATCTTCTTCCTGGCGTCCTTGGTCACATGCACATAAAAAAATGAGCCAAAAATATTTAAGTGTGAAACATCTTGTTTCTTACCAGTGAAAGCTTCTTCAGGTGTACTCATGCCAAGTACTCTATGAGGACAACTGTTTTTCACAAAAACCACAGCGTTTCATGCTTCCACCCACAAATTCATTGGTAGGCCCTGATCATGCAAGATCGCTCATGCTATACCCACAATTGTTCTATTCTTCCTCTTCGTGACCCCATTTTTCTGTGGGTTATGAGGTGTTATGATTTCTCTTAGAATTTGTTCTTTGCTGCAGAAGTTCTTGAATTCGTTAGAGATTTATTCTCCACCATTATCACTCCTAAGAGCCTTCACTTTCTTCCCCGACTCTTTCTCCACCAATGCCTTAAACTCACAGAACTTTGAGAAATTTTGATCCTTCTTCTACATGAAGATGATCTAGCATTAATGATAAAATTAATCAACAAATATTACATAGTACTTATGTTTTGTTGTTGAAGGAACTGAGAATGGTCCACACACGTCTGTGTGAACTCTCTCAAGGATCCCCGAAGCACGGTTCCCCTTCTCATGAAAGGTGGAATTTACATACTTCCCCAAGGTGCAACCCTTGCACTGATCTAACTGAGAAAATGTTCCCATTGGAAGTCCAATAGATATTTGTTGCATGAATTTCAAGGCTCCATGATGAAGATGGCCCAATCTCCTGTGCCATAATTCTCCCTCATCCCGGCTCACTACATTTTTTTCCTTGCCCATCATGGCAACACAACCATCTACCTCCAGCTTGTAGAGATTCTTAACTCAAATCCCTATCCTCTTGGCTTGACCCATTGTTTTATATCGCAGGAAAGCTTTTACATCACTAAAAACAACGTCATAGCCTCTGTCCTCCAACATTGAGACTGAGACCAAATTTTTCATTAGAACTGGAACATGCATGACATATTTCAATTGAAATGGTTTACTTGACTCCCTCTGAAAGGTAATGGTACCAATACTGGTAGCACTATATCGTCCATCGTCACCCATCTCTATATGCATCTAGAAATATTTCTCCTCCATGTCACTAAAAATTTCCTTATCTCCCATCATGTGAAAGGAGGTGCCATTATCCAAATACCACATCGATCCCAATTCACTTGACACCATGCATGAAATAAACGAGAATTTAAGCTCAAATTGCGAGGCAAGGGCCTCACCAGCTATAGCTCCAACAACCTTCTTGTTCTTCTTCTTTTGTGGACAGTTAGTAGCAAGATGCCCATCTTTGTGAGAGTGAAAACACTTCACCTTGGACATATCTAGATTCTTTCCTTTAGACTCAGATTTAGAATTGAATTTCTTCCCCTTACCCTTCTTCACCTTTGATGCCAAGGCACAATCCTCTTCATCATCATGCTTTGATGAAGAGCCATCTCTGGTGTTCTGCCTAAACTCCTCCTGCACCAGATCCGAGGACAGTCGTTCCCACTCTGGAAATTTTTCCCGTCCGTTGAATCAGTCTTCATAACTGTGCTGACTCTTAGGAAGTCCCAAGAGAGCCAAGCTCACTAAATCATCATCAGTAACAGTTATTCCCACACTCCCCAGTTCATCTCGAGATTGGACAAACTTCATGAGATACTTTGGAATGGTGTCGCCATTTTCCATCTTGATCTTTCTGAGTTTATCTTTGAGCGCCAATTTCCTATGGTCGTTACCTCTTTGGAATAGATCCGTCAAAGCCTTCTACATAGAATATGTTGTGGCTTTCCCATGGAGGCTTGAGACAATGTGGTATCATACTCCCTCTAACAAGATCCTCCTCACCTTTGCCAGTTTCTTTTGCCATGCATCAAGATTGGTAGCATCTGACGAAGCAGGCTTAGGAACATCATTGTCAATGAATTTTGATATGTGGAATTATGGACTACAGATAAAAAATTCTTCCCTACATGTAGTTCTCATCTAGAACAACAGGTTAAAGACTTTGCAACTACTTTTCCTAACAATAAATAGACACACAGAACAGATCAAAGAACTTACTTGGAGTCCAAGTGCTTCCTATTCTCCTTATGTCGCTCTTTTTGTAGCTTCAAATATGAGCTAGATCACCAAAATATTTCTTGCAAAGATGAACACTAAAAAACAAAAGATAGCAATAATACAGATGTCTATTCAAGTTATTCAGTTAAATAAATAAAAACATGAACCATATACATCAGATAAGAATTCATAATATGAAAGATAGAAGCTTATACAGATACATATGTGGGAAAGTAGGCAACAATATTTATTAATGGATAGAAGGGGAGGTTACAACCCAGTGATTGATTTAGTGTCACCATCTCCAGCAGCATCCCAAACTCATCACAATGCACATCTCTCTAGCAACATGTTACTCAAATCAATTCCTCAATTGAAATTCCACCAGCATTTCTCTACTCAAATTCTTCCTTCTCAAACACTAAGATTTTTGCTCAATTTATAGAGGATCTGAAGGTAGTTTTACAATCAATGACTTTCTAATAATAGGAAAGACATGTTCCCTATCTTAGAGGTATCAAATGGACACATGGATTCAAAGTTTGACACATGTGAACTCTTCTAGAAGGCACTAGCCAAGTGGAGATTCCAGAACAATGATAATTCCGCTCCCAAGGTGACCAACGCACCCATGAGTGTCGGGAAGTGCTTTGCAAAGAACCCTTGAGTGGGGTTACCTGCATATGCAATGCACTTAGTCCCTTTAAAGGCAGCATTTGTGAGCTCTCATATGATATATTAAAAACTTCAAATCTTGGAAACCTTTGCAAATGAAAGTCATGGATGATTTGTATTTTTCTTTGTCTTTGGGCATGTAACAACTGAAATGATAGGGAATGATAGACCCTATTCATTGGTTTTGGAGATGATGTCTAGTTAACTAGGTCATTGGGAATGGTGCCCAAATTTACTTATAACAATTTCCCCCTAAAGCATGAAGTCAAAATAATAATAACAATATTTTTATTGAGATTATTTACACTGTGATGGGCTAGAGATGAAGCGGAGTGGCGACCTTCATCAATATTACAATAAATTACATCATTATATATCCTCTTGATCATAAATTGCTGAGGGAAGGCATTCCCATGCTCAGCACATAAACTTTCTAATAACATGTACATAATTCAGAAATTCATCTACATTGGAATGTTGCCCAATACAGACATGCCTACAGATATAGGCCCATGTTAAGATGATGATATGTATGTAAGGTCACCGTGCAGATGATGTATACAACAATCCTGAAATCGCAGCCTGGATGGCTAAAACTAGATCCGTGGTCTTCTTATCTCGTTCACTCGTTCATTCGTGTACAAGTCTAGCCTTGTGAATTTATGATTTGTAGTCAAACATGGAAATGAATCGTTTGATTACCAGCCAATGATCTGAGTTGTTAACAAACATCAAAGAACCACCATTGATGTCAATGGCCCTCAAGGTACTGCACTACATTTCGTAAGGCGTGAATAGATGATTTGATGTTGAACGCCAAAAAAAGTCTTTCAGTCAAAAGTCCGGAAGCGAGGATCTTGTCGATACTGTAACAAGCCTCATGGTACTGAAATATGATGTTTCAAAGTGAACTTCCTGGATAATGATTTTTCATCGACAGGAAGCCACCTTATTTCGAAACGGGAGTTATTGATTTTGGAGACAAAGGTATGACTTGATATAGTAATGTTCAGGGATGAGTGGCATGAGAATGAGGGTTTATGAGTATTGCAGAAGGATGAGTATTCACTAGATGTCTTCTCTTGAACATATCGGCGACATTGAGACGATTTGGCAACATTGACCCAAAACCAAAGTGAAGGTATGATGAAACACAAGTATGAATGAACCGTCAAGAAGATTACCCAACCCAAATAGTCACGGTGATGGAGTGAAGTGTCATTTTCAAGAGCAACCTGATACCATAAAAAGTTCTGTTCACTTTCCAAAAAATTTCCCGATCATTTGTCGACCAGTACCTCTTTATTTTTTAACAAGCTTGAGGAGGATAACATTTTCTTGATCTATAATTCAACACTTTGGGAAAATAAAGTATCTTTATTTAATAATTTAACGAGTCTAGCAATGAATGAAACTCGATTCTTGTCATGACCGACAAGCCTATTGCTATTTTATGTTTTAATGAGCTTAACGACAGTGACAGCCCGATCCTTTTTCATATTTAGAGAGTTTTAAAAAAAGGACAAAAGAAAAACTCCATAAATACTTTTTCGTAAAGTTGTCACTCAGATCTGAAAAAGTGTAAAATAATATCTGAGAGAACCTCTTAGTCATGTTTGACCAAGGTATTCCTTTTTTGTAAATAATATATCTTAGTCTGGAAAAGGGTTAAACTTATAGAGAGTAGATATCAATTAATTTACTTTTACAAGCTCGAAAAGACAAGTGCTCGGCAATATTTTCACATTATCAGAGTCTGAAAAGAGCTGAAAGAAGACTCTAGGGGTTCCTTTTTCATTGTTATCGAAGCTCTAAAAAGAGATAAAAGTGCACTTCAAATCATTTTTTGTTTTTAACAATGCTCGAAAAATAAGGAGAAAAAGTATGTTTTGTGGTCAAATCATTCTTGAAATAAATATGCACGACTAATTTTTTCATCAGTTGTAAGACCTATTCAGAACAACATCAAATGGATTAAAAATACATGTTTCATGATAAAAACATAATAAAACCATATTCATAGCAATAAATATGATTTTCAAACAATTAAATGACTATTAAAAAGAGTTTTACTATTCATTTTTACCATTCCATAACTACCATTTGAATTTTGGAGCTTTGAACCTGATTTCCCCCCCAAACTTCAGCTGTTGATTGTGATCATTTTTGTGGATGGATTTCATTTCCGTTTGATCCATGTTAGTTCCATGAACCCTCTCTTTCCTTCAGTAGTCATTTCATTTCCATGCATTGCAATTTTTTAGGGTTTTGGGGCCCCTAGGGTAAATTATGCTCCCAAAGAGGGAAACGCATCCTTGGACATCGAAATGTGCATTGCATAGTAGCTAAAATGAAGGCCACTTTCATATACAACACACTGCCTCTTGTCCTAGGTTGCGTTGGGCGCAATCTTCATTTTTGTTTTTTTCATTATGCCTAAAATTTGCCCAATTTTTTGCATTGAATGGAATCCAACGGTTCTTATGGTTACATTTCATGTTTTCATTGGATTACAATGACAATTACATGGAGGGAAAGATAGCATGAAGAATAGGATATGATTTCCCTAAATGATCCAGGCATAGTAAGAGCCCTAAGAGATTGTGGATTGTTAAAGTACTTCCTGTTGTCAGGGATGAGGCAACAAATAGAAATCTTAGAGTTCTTAGTTCGAGCATGGTATCTAGCTATAGAGGCAATGACGCCAAAATTTTGGGCATCTTAATTTTCAAATTAAACCTCTCAATATTATTTATCAATCCGAGAGTCGTAAACGTGAGTTGTACTGCGTATTGGCTCAGCTGGAAACAACGCCAAAATGTTAGGCGGCATAATTGTCGGATTAAACCTCTCAATATTATTTATGAATCCGGGAGTCGTAAACATAAGTTGTACTGCGTATTGGCTCAGCTTAATGGTCAGAGTATAAATATATTCCTTTGTAATGATAAACTAGGTATTGGAATGAAACACACATTTTCTGGCAAATAAACAATATTTAAAAAGGGAACCTACTTAACCAATTTCATTCACTGCAAATTCCATACCGCAATTAAAATGTAAGGATATACAAAGAAATCCTCAATCAAATAACATTCTCGCACTCAAATTCTACTTTTAAAATCTCCTATGTTGAAAACCTTAATCTATTAACTCCTCTCACTAACTTGAAACTAACACTTGAAACTAATAAGGAAAAAGGACATAAATTATAAATTCACACCTTAAACTAACTAGAACTATTCCTGGAAAAAAAAACTCAATATTCAAATTAACAAAAGACGATCCTAACTATTGCTAAAGGAAAACTACTTGGCTTCATATAAAATAACACTTTAAAATATCCTATTAAAAATGGCATTGCAAGTAATCTATGACAAACCTTCTATTTAAATATTTTAATCTAAATGAAAAGGAACTATTAAAAATCAAGCCTACTTCAAAATCGAATCGTGTAACTCAATAACTAAAACTAAATCACGCTACATTTAAACTTGATATCTCTACCTAATCAAATCCACATTCAAACTTGCTCTTATAAGGAAATGATTACACTACGAAAACAAGAATCATTCTAACTAAAAATAAATCTATCAAAGCTGCACTCAAACTTACTCTTATAAGAAAATGATTACACTATGAAAACAAGAACGAAACTAATCAAAAGAGATCTAATTATTGAGTGAAGTCATGCGTAAACAAATCAAATGCACATTAATTCCTGCAAACATTCAAAGAAATTAGGTAATGCAAACCATACTAAAACTCAAAGAATTAAATTTGTTCTCACTCCGATCACTCAAAAATCGTTGTATTCATATGCTCCCATTACATTTTATTTGACAAGAGCATAACGTTATATTACAGTTCTCAAACATTGGTTATGTAATGATTAATAATTCCTTTTGCGCAATACGAAGATGACTGAAATGCTCTGAGATTGAACCACACATTCACACAAAAACCTGAAATGTTAAAATCGCACACATCTAATTAGCCTACGTTATTGATCAAGCTTAAATCCAGATGTGGTGGGCCCTCCGACGCCTGGAGTAAGCTGGTTTACTACAGCTGAAGAAAGATTTAGAACATCAAAGACTGGGACGCGCAATAAATCATGGAACAATGCTAATGCTCAGAACAACTCGAAGGCGATGATATATATTGAAAAAAACATTGAGAAATCAATTTATACAAATCACAGCAATCCCTATCTCAATCAAATTTCTCCTACAAACTCGATGCTCGTTCTACACCTGAGAAATTCCGGCTCTACATCTAAGAAAATCTACCTCTGATAAATTCGACCTTACATCTCCAAAAATTAATTGCTTTATTAGTGCGTAGCCCTCTGCTTTATAGTAGTATAGCTTCTCTAATTAAGAATCGATTGTTATAGATAATACAAATTTAGGAGATTTTTTTGATACAAATTAAAAAAAATCAAAACAGTGAGATGTGACTCCCAATTTTGGTTTGAGCTGGTACGATCTGGCTTCTAGAAGAATGTGAACTCACACACTGCTGGAAAAGGCATTACATAGCTAGATGGGGCATCAAAAATGTTGGAATTGGGGCCTTAACGCTCAACACGATGAGATGTTGTCCTGAAGCTGTGCAAGCATGCAAGCTTCCCTCCAAAAATCATCCTTCAAACATTCTTGCTCAGATGGCTTCCCCATAAAAAAACTATTCTTTATCCGTTTGATTGCAACATCTGTTTCCCTCCATTTGCCATGATATACTATCCCAAAGGTGCCGGAACAAAGCCCTCTCAATTCTTCAAGGTCTGCATTTCTTATTCTCTATAGCCGCTCTAAAAGATCATCACTAATCACTGTTGAAGGCCAACCATCGTCCAATTCTTCAGTATTAGGTCCCATTCATGCATTGAAAGCATTGTAGCAGGACAAAGAGGTGGCCGAAGCGATGTAATAGTGACTTCATCAGCAACAATCTCTCACTCAGGATGTGAATCACGTGCCCTTCTTGGTGGCATTGTACATTGTCTCATGGATATCTACAGCTTCCATCACAATTAGAGAAGGCTGGAATAATACTCCAGGGCATCTAAAATGTTCAACGCCAAGGGTGATCAGCTGCCCAAAAATTCTTATACTCAATACCCAAGCCAGAGAAATTGAATTAAAAATAGAGAAGCCTTGAAAAAAAAAAAGGTAAAACCCATTATAGAAGCTCTCGGCGTGCTGCATATCTGCACTGAGATCTGAGAATATTTTCCTTCCTCTTATTGTAAATTACAAAAACACCTGCTGCGAATTCTCCTTTTGCCCCTCTCAAAATTCCATTAATATTGGCTTATTCCCAATCAATGATGTATGGTTAAAAATGATGTGTGCTATGGGTGCCACAACCGGTAGCCATGATGCGTAGATAGCAAGCTGAAGTTCTAACAAGCGTATTGGCTCCGGGATGGGGACAAACATCGTTCGGGGTTTCGACCTTTTATTTAATGTGGTGAGGTTGAAACCATGAATTCTCCAATGATTGGTGATTATACAGTGGTATAAGCGCTTGCAGAAAAAAATCATTGAAACCATTATGCATCCTGAACTCCAGAATTGATCCCATGTTCAGTAGTATGCTTTAAATCTTCAACAAGAAAATCGTAAGCTTCCTGTGGACAGTGAGCTAGGTATTCAGGCAATATTAAAGATCTGCACTATATATAATAATCACTCAAAGAGTTCAAGATTGAGAACGAGACTTCTTAGCCTCAGTGACAACCATTCTAAAGAGATGAGTGAGGTCATAGTGTATGTATATGGAATCTGCTACCAAACCTCTTACTATTGCTCTTATGCTCTCTATGTCGTTGGTGAATTCCTTTTGGCATCATGTTGTAGAGTGACCCAACATTGCAAATGCAAATCTGGGATGTTTTACCACTATCTGTTCAACCATAAGAAAAGAACGCCCCTTTTTGTATAGTGAAATATAGACAAAATGATGGGTTTCACCATAAACTTCTTCAAAAATGAATGTTGGTGTGATCCCTATCGAGAGCTCAAATGTGTTCCTTCAAAGCTCGTAATTTGCAAGAGAAAAATATTCTTGTGGCAACGGAGGTAATATGAATCGAACTCATGACATATTTAAACATTCTCAAAGTTGAAGCACGATCCACCATCCATGAATCATAAGCTCGGTTTTGCAAAGGATACAGAATTTGCCACCACCTGCCATCAAGAAGGCATTTATTAACGAGACTATTACACAAAACACTTATTTAATTTAATTAATGACAAGAATTTATAATTTAATTGTAAATGCCTCTAATTAACAATATAATGGATAAAGAATGATTAAAATACTAGGTACAATCATGAAATAATCTGATAAAAAATGTAAAACTATGGACAAAAATGCAGCTCAACAGAAATGTGTGTTGCATAGCAGCTAAAATGAAGGCTACTTTCATATACAACGCACTGGCTCTTGTCTTAGGTTGTGTTGGGCGCAATCTTCATTTTTTTTTTTTGCATTATGCCTAAAATTTGCCCAATTTTTTGCATTGAATGGAATCTAATGGTTCTTATGGTTACATTTCAGGATTTCATCGGATTAAAATGACGATTACATGGAGGGAAATAGAGCATGAAGAATAGGACATGATTTCCCTAAATGATCCGGGCACAGTAAGAGCCCTAAGAGATTGTGGATTGTTAAGGTACTTCCTATTGTCAAGGATGAGGCAACAAATAGAAATCTTGGAGTTCTTAGTTAGAGCATGGGATCTAGTTATAGACGCATTTCATATTAAGAACCAAATGGTTCCCATAACAGTAGAGGATGTATACTTTCTTACAGGTTTTTCGAGGAGAGGCTTTCCTATTTCGCTCTCAGGGTCTATTGTTGGAGGAGAGACTGTGAGAGATTATCTTTTGCAACATTGTTATCCAGGGGTAGAGCTAAGCAAATATGGAAAGATAAAAATCTGAGATGTTAGAGATTTTCCTTTGAGAACTATCATTTTCACGATCGCAAAACTTGCTGGCACCGTTACACTACATGTAGCGAATATATCATATATGTAGTACGCGCTAGAATGTATCAAGCCAACAATCTTCAATTGGTCTGAAGTTGTACTTTCTCAAATAAAAGAACAACTGAACAAAGAAAAGGGAGGAAAGAAGAAGAACTTCAGTTATGGTTCAATCCTCATATCATTTGCTTTAGAACAGATTCCACTGATGCAGCCATAGCATGTGACACTAGATGTGTCTAATCCTAGAGATCCAAGAATGGGGAGATGGATAGAACTAATGGGTAGGCAGGCAGGCCAATCGACCATTGTGTTTTCAACTGCATTCTTCACCTGGTTCCAATGACATATTATCGCCATCGATGAGTATGCATACATAGGCATTGATTTCCGAGGAGATCCAGACTTAGCTTTACTAGAAGGTGCTCAGTGGGGTGCCATGGGTAAGAATGTTTTGACCATGTTTTTTATTTTCCTAAGGTTTATGCAAGGTTTTTATATTTTTGATGTTTTCCCAAGACTAAACTAAATGTTTGATGTAATGAAGATGTTGGTCGAGTTCAACCGGTGGAGGAACCAGAGAATGTAGCAAACGAGCCAGCAGAGAGGGGTGTTAGGAGATCAGTCCTTCAGGATCTTGATATGGCTAAGACTCTGGCTGAGCTTCAGTAGCACATAGAGGGGTTGACCTTCGGGATTCTGGATTTATGGATCGAAGAGATACCCATGCGACTCCAGCATCACACTATAGGTGTTCCTAACCATTGGATGTGGTTACTACTTAGGATAGCTATATCTATACCATGTTACCACGAACACCACTAGTTTACTTTTGACATTTTGCATACATTTTGAGGTCAGATGACCAATGTGTCTTGGGAATTTTTTTTTGTAAAAACCTATAACTATCTATCTATTTGATTTCAGTGTTTTTCTTATGTTTATTGTGCAATCCTATTCAATGATGTGAATGTTTTCTTTACATATGTTGCAAATGTCTGTCTAAAACTTGATTAGCTAAAGAATTAGTCAATGTGTTCAAATTTCAAGAAATATGTTGATATTGAATAAAATCAAAGTTTCTTTCCAAAATTTGAACTCTTAGGAACAATCGATGCAATGTTGGATTTATAACAATATATACACTAGTAAGTTGTAATACCACAAGTTTTGAGTCTAACCTTATGATGATGGGGTTAATACCAAATGAAATGGCATCAGAGAGAATTTTGATCAATGCACTATACTCAGTGATATTTTTTGTCGATCTACCGATACAAATCCATTGAAAACTTACTAACTCGTCGTTCAGGAAAAAAATGGCCCACGCTGCAGAGGATTGATTCTACGTACTATGACAAATCCAAGCACATTACCAAAACCAACACAAAACACACATTTATGTGGATTAAGGCGTATTTTGTAGTGTCAGCAGTGTAATAAGATGGCTCTCAAATGCATCGGGTGGTCAATCTAATTTCGTAAATGTGTGGGTAAATCATCTAGATAAGGTTGAACAATGTGTTTGATGTCATTGAAAGCACAATCCATTTCTTTCTGAAAAGTTGCCCCGACGTTCTTTAAACCAAACGATAGTTTCGTATAAGCGAATGTGCCCCAAGGACAGATGAATGTTGTCTTATGTTGATCCTCTGGGCTGATATTGATTTGATTGTAACCTAAAAATCTATCCATGAATGAAAATATTTCACATCTAGCACGATCATCAATAATATGGTCGATAAAGGGAGTAGGATAGTTGTCTTTTGGACAAGCAATGTTTACATCCCGATAATCGACGCACACTCTAATATTTCCTTGTTTTTTCATGACATGAATGATATTGGAAACCCATTCAGTTAGTGGAACAGGGCAAATGAAACCAGCACGCAAAAATTTTTCAACTTTTGCTTTTACGGCAACGGATTTCTTTGGATGAATAGGAAGAAGTCGTTGACGCACCGGTTTGACATTAGGATACATATTAATAGTGTGTTCAACAATAATAGTATATATGCATGGAAGTTCCTCGTAAGACGAATTAAATATATCGTTGAATTCACAAAATAGAGAGCGATATGTTTCGAGTTCTGATGGAGAACAAGACACAGCAACATGAATATTTTCTACAACGCCAGGTTTGGTCAACATTTTGATAGGAATGGTTTCTTCAATATTTGACAGATTTCTCTTAGAATCGATTGGATTAATAGCTAAATAATTCCAAAAGAAATTTTTTATTGATGGGTGATATAGTTCACTAAGATAATTTTCTTCATAATCAGGAAGATGGGAATGATGATGATAATCCTCCCATGGTTCTCCTTTTGACATCATGGCTTCCAAAATATTCTCATCTGCCAAGAAAATTGAGGAAAATGGATCAGATGGAGTACAAAAATCTAAGGAACAATCAACCCAAACAACTGGGGATGCTGATTTCGAATTCGCCACCCAAGCTAGATAGATTAATTACTATGCCAGCTCAATAGGGCTGGGTGGCAGAAATTCATCCAACGTAAAAATTTTAGAATCACTTTTACTCTCCCTTAAGCTAGATGGAGTGGAAGAGATCATGTAGCAAGTCTCTATAATTGCAAATTTGGCTGACTTCGCGGGCGGCGGTAATGCAAAGGTTCCCATGAGAGTGGAATCCTTTAAGAGTCCTACACAAATTTTTTTCAGTGCTATTTGGGGTGCGTGAACGAACATAACACTTCCAGTTACCTGTGAAGATGAGGCAAATAAGGATAGCTAATTAATGACTGTGATAGTACCTTTATATGGAAAGGAAATCATTCTAAAATATGTAGAAACAATTGCAGTCATTGCATATACCCATGGCCTTCCAAATAGAATATTATAGTCAAGGGATCCGTCAACAACCTCAACATCAACATTCACTTTTTTGTCCCCTAGTTCAACATGCAGGTTATTAATAATACCACAAGGCTTATACGTACGTCCATTGAAAGCCTTCAACATTTTTGATGATTGAGATAAGTGCAGTGAGCCAAGTGACTTCCAAAAATTTAGAGATATAATGCATGTAGGTGCTCCCTCATCAAAAATAGTATGATGAACAAGTTTATTGATTGTTGAGATTCAACAAGATGATGAGCTTAGTGAAAATGAAGCAACTTCACTAAGTGGGGCCCGCAGACTATTTTTAGGTGTATGTTTATTTTTAGACATGGTGAGCATATTCTATAAGTTGCAAGATGCTATTTGTATATGGTTGGTCAAATGTGAAAAATAGATGAGATTCTATTTTTAGAATATTGGGCGAAGTCTATTTATAGATTGTCAATCTAAAAATAGATGCATGTCGATTATTATTAGCCCTTAATAATAATCCGAAAATAGATATCAACTTATTCTCTTGGAGCACTTTATTTCAATGAATAGATTTGGAAAATCAGTGGGCTAAAGGAATTACACAATTCATAGGGTGGTTGGTGACTCATCCATGGAGGACTCAGTTAGAACTGAAGTGGCAGAGTTGTGACAGAGTTGGAAGAGTAGTTATGGGAGTTGTTATTCAGTTTAACTGAGTTAAGTGAGTTAAACTCAGTTGTGCTAATTGTATCTAGTTCTAACTGAAGATACACTAGTGAGAGTTTAGTGAATTAATTATTTAATTAATTCACAATTAGAGACTCACTTGCAACTGAACAAATACAGCAGTTAACTACTTGCATGTCAGTTCCAGTGGAGACCCAGTGGAGAGATAGGTGAAAGGGTGAGATGGACTATCTGTTGTGAATATAGTGATGCATTCAATGCATCTGAGACACATTGGAGATGCTAATGAGGATTGTGCAGTCTAGGCAAGTCCAATTCAAATTCATTCAGAGGTCTTCTTCAGTAGGGATTGCGCAGTGGAGGCAGGTTGTCAGGAGGCAAGAAATTGGTGCATAGATATGCAAATTTATGCATGACAGTGTGTAATGATTGTTGATTGTAATGAGAGCTTGATGTAATAAGATTTGTATGAGATTATTACTTGATCCATTGATATACATAATATATGATAGTTGGGGTTTTTAGCTTTAAGCTTTCCCATTAAACAACTATGTTTATGTGCGACTGATTTTCTTCATGTGTTTTGTAATTGGCAATTTAATTTCTGCAAAGAATTAAGTGGAAGGATTTTGTATTTAACATAAGCTTAATTTTTTAGATCAAGAGAATCCGGTAATACTATCAGTATTAATAAATTTCTACATGGTATCGGAGCAGTGTTAATCACTAGAGATTGCAAACTTGAAATGGTGTTAAGTTTTGTGCTAGTGGACAATTCGAATTTACTGCAGAAATTTCTTGGTGTGACAATTGAGTAATCATTGAAATGTCTTTCAATGGGTTGCGGTTGGAGTATGCCCTTGAGGGTAGCTCAAACTATATATCCTAGAAGGACAGGATGGAGGTGGTGCTTGAAGATAATGGACTGAAGGAGTTCATCGATAGCGATGTTCCTAAGCCTACTTCTAGCAATGTTGCATTACTTGAGGCATGGAAAAAGAAGGTAGCGAAGACAAGAATAATTTTGTTGGAAGGTGTGAAATACCATATTGTGTCAATCCTTCAAGGGAAAACCACTCTATTTGTAGTGTGAAAGGCTTTGACATATCTTTTCCAAAGCAGCAGTGACCATAGGAAGTTGGCACTAAAAGATAAGCTCAGAAAAATCAAAATGGAGAAGGGCGACAATATTCCAAAATATCTCATGAAGTTTGTCCAATGTAGGGATGAGCTGGGGAGTGTGGGAATTACATTTGTGGAGGATGACTTGGTGAGCATGGCTTTCCTTGGGCTTTCCAAGAGTTGGCACAGCTACGAAGACTCTGTCAATGGACGGGAGAAACTGCCAGATTGGTAGCGACTTTGGTCGGATCTTGTGCAGGAGTAGATAAGGCAGAATACCAGGGATGGATCTTCATCGAAGAATGATGATGAAGAGAATTTCCTTTGGCTACCAAATCAAGGAAATGGAAGGGGAAGAAGTCCCATCCAAGATCGGAGGCTAAAGGCAAGAAGATGGATTTGTCCAAGGTGAAGTGTTTTCACTGTCACGAACATGGGAATCTCGCCACTAACTACCCACATAAAAAGAAGAATAAGAAGGTTGTTGGAGTTGTAGTTAGTGAGGCCTTAGCTTTGCAATTTGAACTTGATTTATCTTTTATCGCATGCTTGGTTTCAAGCGCAATGGGATCGGTGTGGTATCTTGAAAGTGGTGCTTCCTTCCATATGACGGGAGACAAGAAATTGTTTAGTGACTTGGAGGAGAAGGATCTCCAAATGCATATAGAGATGGGCAACGATAGTAGATATAGTGTGACCGACATTGGAACCATTACCTTTGAGAGGGAATCAGGTAAACCATTTCTGTTGAAATATGTTATGCATGTTCCAGGTCTGAAGAAGAACTTGGTGTTGGTCACTATGTTGGAGGATAGAGGTTATGACGTTCTTTTCAGCGAGGGAAAAGATTTTCTGCGACATTAAAAAATGGGTCAAACCAAGAGGATAGGGATTCGAGTTAATAATATCTACAAACTGGAGGTAGATTTCTACGCTGTAATGATGGGCAAAGCAGAAGAAGTGGTGAGCCGGGATGAGGGTGAATTATGGCACAGGATATTGGGCCATCTTCACCATGGAAACTTGAATATTTTGCAGCAGATTTCTACTGGAATTCCCAAGGGTACTCTTGCACATTCATATCAATGAAAGGGATGTACTATGGGTAAGTTTGTGAAGACCACCTTTCATGAGAAGGAGAACTGTGCTTCGGTGATCTTGGAGAGAATTCACACAGACATGTGTGGACCTTTCTCGGTTTCTTCAACAACAAAACACAGGTATTATGTTATATTTATTGATGAATATTATCGTAGATGTGGGATATTCTTCATGTATAAGAAGAGCGAAACATTCTCAAATTTCTGTGTGTTTAAAGCATTGGTGGAGAAGGAGTCGTGAAAGAAAGTGAAAGCTCTGCAGAGCGATAATGGTGGTGAATATATCTAGAATGAATTCAAATAATTCTGTAACAAATAATGAATTTGAAGAGAACTCATAGCGCCTCATAACCCACAGAAGAATGGGGTCGCAGAGAGGAAGAACAGAATTATCGTGGGTTTTGCACGAGCTATGCTGCATGACTAGGGCTTACCAATGCACTTGTGGGTGGAAGCATGAAACACTACGGTTTATGTGAAAAACTGTTATCCTCATAGAGTACTTGGAATGAGTACACCTGAAGAAGATTTTAATGGTAAGAATCCTGATATTTAGCATTCGAAGATTTTTTTCTCATCTATTTACATTCATGTGACAAAGGATGCCAGGAAGAAGCTGGAGCCGACTGTAAAAATTGGGATATTTGTGGGGTACACAAAAAACACCCCATAATTATCGTGTGTATTTTCCAAACAGTCGGATTAATATGGTGTGATGGGATATAAAATTCAATGAGGTGAAAGCCATGAAGTTGTCTCTTGAGAGGAAGCTACACTTGCATGTAGAGGAGGAACTTCTTGTTCCCAAATATGAGCCTCTAGATGTGGATCAGCCACAGGAGGAGATTCATGGAGTGGAGGAGTCCACTATTGTATAACCAAACATCATAACAAGTAGAAAGCGTACCACAGAAGCTGAGATACTGGAGCTTGATGCGGCACAGAATGTAGGAGTCCCTACATCACAGCACAGACAGAGACAGTCACCTAACTGATTCACTGGATACATGGATCTCATGAACAAGTGTATCGTTGCAAAGTCATCTTCTTTTGAATAAGAAGTGTAGGAACCCAAATGCGTAGATGCCATGGTGGAGGAATATGACACCATTGTCAGAAACAATGCTTAGGAGATTGTTCCAAGACCGGTTGGTGCTCAGTGGGGTGCAATGGGTAAGAATGTTTTGACCATGTTTTTTGTTTTCCTAAGGTTTATACAAGTTTTTTATATTTTTGATGTTTTCCTAAGACTAAAATAAATGTTTGATGTAATGCAGATGTTGGTCGAGTTCAACTGGTGGAGGAAACAGAGCATGTAGCAGACGAGCTAGCAGAGAGGACTTTCGAGAGAGCAGTCCTTCAGGATATTGATATGGCTGAGACTCTGGCTGAGCTTCAGCAGCACATATAGGGGTTGACCTTCAGGATTTTGGATTGCCGGATCGAAGAGTTACCCATGCGACTGCACTGTCACACTATAGGTGTTCCTAACCATTGGATTTCGTTACTATGTAGGATGGATAGATCTATAGCATGTGACCATGAGCACCACTAGTTTACTTTTGACATTTTGCATACATTTTGAGGTCAGATGACCAATGTGTCTTTCGAAATTTTTTTTGTAAAAAACTATAACTATATATCTATTTGATTTCAGTTTTTTTCTTATGTTTATTGTTCAATCATATTCAATGATGTGAATGTTTTCTTTACATGTGTTACAAATGTCTATCTAAAACTTGATTAGCTAAAGAATCAGTCAATGTGTTCAAATTTCTGGAAATATGTTGATATTGAATAAAATCAAAGTGTCTTTCCAAAAGTCGAACTCTTAGGAACAGTTGATGCAGTGTTGGATTTCTAATAGTATATACATTAGTGAGTCTAACCTTATGATGATGCGGTTAATACGAAGTGAAATGGCATCAGAGAGAAGTTTGATCAAAGCGATATACTCAGCGATATTGTTCGTCAATCTACCGACACAAATCCCTTGAAACCTCACTAACTCGTCATTCAGAATGAAAATGGCCCACGCTGCAGAGGATTGATTCTGCGTACTACGACTAGCACCATCAGCATATCCAACAAATGGTTCCAAAGATTCATACATCTGCAATGAAATGTAAAGTGGATTACTAACGTCAAGAAAACTCTAAAAAAAAACTAAGACATTGAATCCAAATCAATAGCATATGTATACAATATAATACAAAAAATTACTACACTCATGATTAAGCATAGTAATGTTTCAGATACAACCCATTTATGGGCTGTGCCAATAGAATTCCATCGTAATCAACTAACTCATAGGCACCCTTAGTAAGAACTATTTTGAAAATATAGGGGCCATGCCATAATGGCTCAAATTTTCCTGTACCTATTACATCAGCTTCCTGATCATAAATTAAGACCAAGTCACCCTCTAAGAAAATGTGAGGCTCAACATTATTGTCATATTGCACCTTTATACGTCTCTTATGTGCTTCGTTGGCCAATTGGGCTTCACGATGCATTTCATCAAGATGGATGAGGTTAAAAAGACATGCTTATTCTTCTGAGGTGTCAGGTACCAAGTTGATTGCAAGTTTTTATGACGGCATTTCACATTGGATTGGCAAGATAACTTCCAGACCATACACCAATTGAAAGGGATTAAATCCAGTTTCATTTCTCACCAAGGTTCGGTACGCCCACAAGGCCGAGAACAGGATCAAATTTTAGTTTCTTTTACAAACTCCTATCATTCGTTGAAACATACGTTTAAGAATCTTGTTGATAGCCTCAACTTGTCCATTTGATTTTGGATAATAAGGAGTAGAATTATCATGTGAAAATTCTAACTTGGTATTTAATTCAGTCATCATGTGGTTATGAAAATGCTTCCCATGATCTATAAATATAGCCTACGAGACCCCAAACATTGCAATAACATGATTAAAGAAAAACAATTTAGTTTTCTGTCATGTGTTGTTGAATGTAGAAATCTCTTTGGCCCATTTGGTAAAGTAGTCGACTGCAACAATAATATAACCATGCCCCCCAGACGAATGGGGGTTACAAGTCATGAAGTCAATACGCCATTTCGACAATGGTCCCACAGAGACAACAGGATGCATTAGCGCTGGCGGATTGTGGATTCTACGATAAAAAATTTGGCATGCATGACAACTTTTGACCGCGATGATGCAGTCGCGAAATATTGTTGGCCAAAAATAACCGGCGCGGAATATATTCTGCACGGTAGCATATCCAAATAAATATCCACCACAAGCCCCAGCATGACAATCATTTAAAACCTTTTCAGCCTCCTCATGAGTGAGGCACCTTCTTAAAATAGTATCGACACCACGACGATAAAGTGTATCGCTGACGATAAGATAATATTTGTCTTGGTATTGAATACGTCGTTTTTCAGAGCGAGAGGTATTAGTATGAAAAGTTTGAGTTTGGAGATAAATGATGAAATATCCATACCAAGGATCAGATGATCCGATCAGAAATAGAGACTCCTTAGTAATTGATGGTTCTGACATAGTTTTCGTACTATCAGACGGAAGGTCACAAAGAATCTTAGCCAAAACTAAAGACTTCTTTGACTTGGATTTGATGAATTCCAAATCAAATTCCTACAAAATGAAAATCCATTTTGAATATTTACCCCCCAGAAATTAACGTGATAAGATATAATCCATGGGGTTGCAATTCGAAACGACAGTGGTCTTTCGGAGCAGGATATAGTGGAGAAATAGTTGGACAGCTTGAACAACTTCCAAGGAAATATTTTCTATGTACGAATACTTAACTTCCGTATCATCGAGATTACGACTCAAATAATAGATCGAATGTTCAATTCCATTTTCTACTTGGACAAAAACCATAGCAATGGTCGTTTCAGCTGCAACGATATATAGGAAATAATAATTCTGTTAATTAGGGGGATACATTAATGATGCTCGGACAATAGTATCCTTGTCAGCATAAAAATAAGCTTGTGCAACTTGGTACCAATGGAAGGGAACCCCCTTTTTCAAGAGTCGAGTAAATCCTTTAGCCATTTCGACATAGTTTGGAATGAACCTCCTTAGGAAGTTAGCGTTTCCTTGAAGTTTATGTATCTGAAGTAAATATGATGGTGCAGGAAAATCAAGAATGGCCTGAAACTTCAATGGATCGATTCGAATTCGTTCTTTTGAGACTATGAATCCAAACATGACCAAAACCAACACAAAACACACATTTATGTGGATTTATGTGGATTGAGGTGTATTTTGTAGTGTCAGTAGCGTAAGAATATGGCTCTCAAATGCATCAAGTGGTCAATCCGATTTCGTAAATGCACGGGTAAATCATCTAGATAAGGTTGAACAATGTGCTTTATGTCATTGAAAGCATAATCCATTGCTTTATGAAAAGTTGCCCCAACGTTCTTTAAACCTAACAGTAGTTTCCTATAAGCGAATGTGCCCCAAGGACAGATGAATATTGTCTAATGTTGATCCTGTATGTGGATATTGATTTGATTGTAACCTGAAAATCCATCCATGAACGAAATTATTTCACATCCATCACAATCGTCAATAATATGGTTGATAAAGGGAGTAGGATAGTTATCTTTTGGACAAGAAATGTTGACATTTTGATAATCGATGCACACTCTAATAGTTCCTTGTTTTTTCATGACAGGAATGATATTGGAAACCCACTCAGTTAACAGGGTAAATGAAACCAGCACGCAAAATTTTTTCAACTTCTACTTTTATGGTAGCAGTTTTCTTTGGATGAACAGGAAGAAGTCGTTGACGCACCGGTTTGACATCAGGATACATATTAATAGTGTGTTCAACAATACTAGTATCTATGCATGGAATTTCCTTGTAATACCAAGTAAATATATCGCGGAATTCACGAAATAGAGAAAGATATGTTTCGAGTTCTGATGGAGAGCAAGACACACCAACATGAATATTTTCTACAATGCCAGGTTTGGTCAAAATTTCGATAGATATGGTTTCTTCAATATTTGACAATTTTTTCTCAGAATTAATTGGGTTAATAGGTAAAGAATTTGAAAAGAAATTTTTGATTGATGGGTGATATAGTTCACTAAGATAATTTTCTTCATAATCAGGAAGATGGGAACGATGTTGATAATCCTCCCATGGTTCTCCTTCTGACATCATGGCTTCCAAAATATTCTCATCTATCAAGAAAATCAAGGAAAATATATCAGATGGAGTACCAAAATCTAAGGAAAAATCAACCCAAGCAACCAACAATGCTGATTTCGAATTTGCCACCCAAGCTAGATAGATTAATTGCTATTCCAGCTCAATAGGGCTGGGTGGCAAAAATTCATCCAACGTAACAATTTTAGAATCACCTGTACTCTCCCTTAATCCATATGGAGTGGAAGAGATCATGTAGCAAGTCTCTATACTTGCAATTTCGGTCGACGTCAGGGGCAATGGTAATGCAAAGGTTCCCATGAGAGTGGAATCCTTTAAGAGTCCTACACCAATGTTTTTAAGTGCTAGTTGGGGTGCGTGAACGAACAGAACACTTCTAGTTACCTGTGAAGCGGAGGCAAAGAAGGATAGTTGACTAATGACTGTGATAGTACCTTTATATGGAAAGACAATCATTCTAAAATATGTAGAAACAATTGCAGTCATTTCATATATCCATGGCCTTCCAAGTAGAATATTATCATCAAGGGGTCCATCAACAACCTCAACATCAACATTCACTGTTTTGTCCCCTACTTCAACATGCAGGTTATTAATAATACCACAAGGCTTATATGTACGTCCATCGAAAGCCTTTAACGTCGTTTATGATTGAGATAAGCGCGGTGAGCCAAGTGACTTCCAACAATTTAGAGATATAATTCATGTAGATGCTCCCTCATCAATAACAGTATGATGAACAAGTTGATTTAGTGTTGAGATTCAACAAGATGATGAGCTTAGTGAAAATTAAGCACCTTCACTAAGTGAGGCCCGCAAGTTATTTTCAGGTGTATGTCTATTTTTAGACATGGTGAGCATATTCTATAAGTTGCAGGATGCTATTTGTAGATGGTTGGTCAAATGTGAAAAATATATGAGATTATATTTTTAGAATATTGGGCGAAGTCTATTTATAGATCGTAAATCTAAAAATAGATGCATGTCGATTATTTTTAGCCCTTAATAATAATCTAAAAATAAATATCAACTTATTCTTTTGGAGCACTTTATTTCAGTGAATAGATTTTGAAAATCAGTGGGCTGAAGGAATTATGCAATTCCTAGGGTGGTTTGTGACTCATGCATGGAGAACTCAATTAAAATTGAAGTGGCAGAGTTGTGACAGAGTTGGAAGAGTAGTTATGGGAGTTGTTATTCAGTTTAACTGAGTTAAGTGAGTTAAAATCAGTTGTGCTAATTGTGTCTAGTTATAACTGAAGATACACTAGTGAGAGTTTAGTGAATTAATTATTTAAATAATTCACAACTAGAGACTCACTTGCAACTGAAAAAATACAACAGTTAACTACTTTCATGCCAGTTCCAACGGAGACCCAGTGGAGAGATAGGTGAAAGGGTGAGAAGGACTATCCGTTGTGACTATAGTGATGCATTCAATGCATCTGACACACATTAGAGATGCCAATGAGGATTGCACAGTCCAGGAAAGGCCAATTAGAATTCATTATAAGGTATTCTTCAGCAGGGATTGCACAGTGGAGGCAGGTTGTCAAGAGGCAAGAAATTGGTGCATAGATATGTAAATTTCTGCATGACAGTGCATATGATTTTTGATTGTACTGAGAGCTTGATGTACTAAGATTTGTATGAGATTATTACATGATCCATTGATATACATAATATATGATATTTGGGGTTTTTAGCTTTAATATTTCCCGTTAAACAACTGTGTTTATGTGTTATATATTTTCTTCATGTGTTTTGCAATTGGCGATTTAATTTCTACAAAAAATTAAGCGGAAGGATTCTGTATTTAACATAAGATTAATTTGTTAGATCAGGAGAATCTAGTAATAATATTAGTATTAATAAATTTCTACATGGTATTGGAGCAGTGTTAATCACTGGAGATTGCAAACTTGAAGCAGTGTTAAGTTTTGTGCTGGTGGACAATTCAAATTTGCTGCAGAAATTTCTTGGTGCGACAGTTGAGTAATCATTGAAATGTATTTCAATGGGTTGCGGTTGGAGTATGCCCTTGAGGGTAGCTCAAACTACAGAGCCTGGAAGGACAGGATGGAGGTGGTGCTTGAAGATAATGGACTAAAGGAGTTCATCGATAGCGATGTTCCTAACCCTACTTCTAGCGATGTTGCATTACTTGAGGCATGGAAAAAGAAGGTAGCGAAGACAAGAAGAATTATGTTGGAAGGTGTGAAAGACCATATTGTGTCAAGCCTTCATGGGAAAGCCACTCCATTTGTAGTGTGGAAGGCTTTGACATATCTTTTCCAAAGAAGCAGTGACCATAAGAAGTTGGCACTAAAAGATAAGCTCAGAAAAATTAAAATGGAGAAGGGCGACAGTATTCCAAAATATTTCACGAAGTTTGTCCAATGTAGGGATGAGCTGGGGAGTGTGGGAATTACAGTTGCGGATGATGACTTGGTGAGCTTGGCTCTCCTTGGGCTTCAGAAGAGTTGGCATAGCTACGAATACTCTGTCAATGGATGGGAGAAACTATCGGATTGGGAGCGACTTTGGTTGGATATTGTGCAGGAGGAGATAAGGCAGAATACCAGGGATGGCTCTTCATCAAAGAATGATGATGAAGAGAATTGAATTTGGCTGCCAAAGCAAGGAAAGGGAAGGGGAAGAAGTCCCATCCAATATTCGAGGCTAAAGGCAAGAAGCTGGATTTGTCCAAGGTGAAATGTTTTCACTGTCACGAACATGGGCATCTCGCCACTAACTGCCCACATAAAAAGAAGAAAAAGAAGGTTGTTGGAGTTGTAGCAGGTGAGGCCTTAGCCTTGAAATTTGAACTTGATTTATCTTTGATCGCATGCTTGGTTTCAAGTGCAATGGGATCAGTTTGGTATCTTGATAGTGGTGCTTCCTTCCATATGACGGGAGAAAGGAGTTGTTTACATCCTTCAATATAGAGATGGGTTACAATGGTAGATACAGTGCGACCGACATTGGAACCATTACCTTTGAGAGGGAGTCAGGTAAAACAAATCTGTTGAAATATGTTATGCATGTTCTAGGTCTGAAGAATAACTTGGTCTCGATCGCTATGTTGGAGGATAGAGGTTACGACATTTTTTTCAGCGAGGGAAAAGCTTTTCTGCGACATAAAACAACGAGTAAAACCAAGAGGATATGGATTCAAGTTAAGAATCTCTAAAATATGGAGGTAGATGATTGTGCTGCAGTGATGGGCAAGCAGAAGAAGTGGTGAGCCGGGATGAGGGCGAATTATTACACAGGATATTGGGCCATCTTCACCATGGCGCCTTGAATATTTTGCAACAAATTTCTACTGGACTTCCCAAGGGTACTCTTGCACAGTCAGATCAGTGCAAGGAATGTACTATGGGTAAGTTTTTCAAGACCACCTTTCATGAGAAGGAGAACCGTGCTTCGGTGATCCTGGATAGAATTCACACAGACGTGTGTGGACCTTTCTCAGTTTCTTCAACAAAAAAACACAAGTATTATGTTATATTTTCTTATGAATATTCTCATGGATGATAGATCTTCTTCATGCAGAAGAAGAGAAAAACATTCTCAAAGTTCCGTGAGTTTAAAGCATAGGTGGAGAAGGAGTCGGGGAAGCAAGTGAAGGCTTTGCAGGGCGATAATGGTGGTGAATATATCTCGAACGAATTCAAATATTTATACAACAAATAAGGAATTCGAATAGAAATCATAGCGCCTCATAACCCACAACAGAATGGGGTCGCGGAGAGGAAGAACAAAATGATCGTGGGTGTTGCACGAGCTATGCTACATGACTAGGGCCTACCAATGCACTTATGGGTGGAAGCATGCAACATTGCGGTTTATGTGCAAAACCGTTGTCCTCATAGAGTACTTGGCATGAGTACACTTGAAGAAGCTTTTACTGGTAAGAATCCTGATATTTCTCATTTGAATATTTTTGGCTCATTTTTTTACATTCATGTGACAAAGGATGCCAGGAAGAAGCTGGAGTCAACTGCAGAAGTTAGGATATTTTTGGTGTACACAAAAACACCCCATAATTATCATGTGTATTTTCCAAATAGTCAAATGACTGTGGTACGACGGGATATAAAATTCAATGAGGTGAAAGACATGAAGTTGTCTCTTGAGAGGGAGCTACACTTGCATGCAGAGGAGGAACTTCTTCTTCCCAAATATGAGCCTCTAGATGTGGATCAGCCACAGGATGAGATTCATGGAGTGGAGGAGTCCACTCATGAAGAACCAAACATCAGAACAGCAGAAAGCATACCACAGAAGCTGAGGGACTGAGGCTTTATGTGGCATAGAATGTAGGATTCTCACAGCATAGACAGAGACATTCACCTGACTGATTCACTGGATACATGGATCTCATGAGCATGTGTATCGTGACAAAGTCATCTTATTTTGAATAAGCATTGTAGGAGCCCACATGGGTAGATGCCATGTTGGAGGAGTATGCGTCCATTGTCAGAAAAATTGCTTGGGAGATTGTTCCAAGGCTGGTTGGTAAATCAGTAGTAGGTTCAAGATGGATCTACAAGGTAAAGTAAGCTTCTGATGGGAGCGTCAAGAAGTATAAGGCAATATTTGTTGCCCGGGGCTTCTCACAGATCAAGGGGATTGATTATGAAGAAACCTTTGCACCTGTCACACGGTATTCTTCCATAAGGACCATCCTTGATCTCTCAACGCAGATGGGTTGGCACATTCATCAGATGGATGTGAAGACTACAATCCTGAATGCGATCATTGAGGAAGAAGTGTACATTGAGAATCTTGAAGGATTTGAGATCTTCAACAGTGAGTCGCATGTGTGCAGACTCAAAAGAGCGCTATATGGGCTGAAGCAAGCACCTCATGCTTGGTACACATGGTTCGACATCTATTTCACTAGACTTGGCTTCACCAAGAGTGAGGCGGATGCAAACCTATACCAAATTGTGGTGGAGGGTAAGCTTTTAATCATTGTGCTTTATGTTTATGATTTAATACTAACTGGTGATGAGCATTTGATATGTTGGGTGTGGAGCCTGATTATCTTATTTACTTTGTATCACAGCATTGGACCCCTGTACCTTAAAAGGGGCGACAATGCCGCCCGTAATTAATCGCTGCCGTGGGGGGTCCAAGGGGGAGCGACAGCACTTTTCGGAGCCCCCCTTGGCAGGGGGTTTCGGGGGCAGTGCCCCCGAAGCTAAAAACATATGTAAAATTGCCTTGTAAAAGTATAGTAATTTCTAGTCAATCTGGGCCGTTCATAGGAGGATGATCTAACGGTAGAAGTTATGTTTAGATTAGGGTTTTTTTCCCTATAAGGCAACCCCCTTGTATATATGAGGGTATTATATTGCGTCTGTGTATTACGTGTGTATTCTTAGAGCGAGAAACAGATAGGGAGACTGTGAGAGAGAACAGAGGATATTATAGCGGATCTGTTGTAGGTTTTGTCTCTTCAATTTTTTGCTGGATAATAGAAAGGAAGGACTGGCTATTCGAGGTGGACGTAGCCAAAACTGGGTGAGCCACGTATATCTGTGTCTCTCTGGTTTTATGTGTTTTGTGTGCTTGTATTTTTTGCATATTTTATGTGTTTCATTTCTCTATAATATTTAATTTTATAACATGATACACTCATGCAATGCAGATCTTGCAAAGGAGTTTGAGATGAAGGATTTGGGCCTCCTTCATTATTTCCTTGGAATCTTGGAAATATGGTAGCGAGAAGGTGAACTTTTTGTGTCTCAAGGCAAGTATGCTTGGGAGATACTTGGTAAGTTTCACATGGAGGACTGCAAGCCCATGGATACTCCTCTTCCAGGAAATTGGAGGAAAGAGGATGCTACATCGGCAAAGATAGTGGATGCTACTATCTATAGTTGGTGGGTTCGCTCATGTATTTATTTAATACAAGGCTAGACATATGCTATGCGGTGAACCAACTTAGTCAAGAGATGGTTAAGCCTACCAAGCTCTTTTGGAAGGCAGACAAACATGTCCTAAGATATCTCAGGGGCACATATGAGTATGGTTTTTGGTACAAAAAATGGATGAGGTGAAGTTTCATGGCTTCACGGATGTAGATTGGGCAGGCAGACCAACAGACAGAAAGAGCACATCAGGAGGGATTTTCAGTATCATATCTACAGAAGTTCCTTGGTATAGCAAGAAACAAAGATCTGTGGCACTCGGTTCAGCGGAAGCAGAATACATGGCAGCAAGTAAAGTTTCATGTGAGGCTATCTGGATGAGGAAGATCCTGGTCATTTTTTTCGGTTCTCATTTAGATCCTATAGCGATACATTGTGATAATCAGAGTTGCATTAAACTCTCTATTAATCATGTGTTTCATGATAGATCTAAACATATAGATATCCGGTATCATCATATCAGATATTGTGTGCAGCGGAAGATCATGTTGCTTCAGTACATTCTTATGGAAGATCAGGATGTAGATATTCTGACGAAGGCGCTCAACAGGAAAAAATTCGAATACCATAGAGGCAGGATCGGGGTGAAGGATAATCCATATCTTGTTGAGAGGGAGTGTTGAGATTCAACAAGATGATGAGCTTAGTGAAAATTAAGCACCTTCACTAAGAGGGGCCCGTAGGCTATTTTTAGGTGTATGTCTATTTTTAGACATGGTGATCATATTCTATAAGTTACATGATGCTATTTTTAGATGGTTGGTCAAATGTGAAAAATAGATGAGATTCTAATATTATAATGTTGGGAGAAGTCTATTTATAGATCATCAATCTAAAACTAGATGCATATTGATTATTATTAGCCCCTAATAATAATCAGACAATAAATATCAACTTATTCTCTTGGAGCACTTTATTTCAGTGAACAGATTTGGAAAATTAGTGGGATGAAGGAATTACACAATTCCTAGGGTGGTTGGTGACTCATGCATGGAGGAATCAGTTAGAACTGAAGTGACAGAGTAGTTATGGGATTTGTTATTTATTTTAACTCAGTTGTGCTAATTGTATCTAGTTCTAACTGGAGATACACTAGGGAGAGTTTAGTGAATTAATTATTTAATTAATTCACAACTAGAGACTCACTTGCATCTGAACAAATACAGTAGTTAACTACTTGCATGTCAGTTCCAGTGGAGACCCAGTGGAGAGATAGGTGAAAGGGTGAGATGGACTATCTTTTGTGACTATAGTGATGCATTCAATGAATATGACACACATTGGAGATTCCAATGAGGATTGTGTAGTCCAGGAAAGGCCAATTCGAATTCATTCAGAGGTCTTCTTCAGCAGGGATTGCGTAGTGGAGGCAGGCTGTTAGGAGGCAAGAAATTGGTGCATAGATATGCAAATTTCTGCATGACAGTGTGTAATGATTGTTAGTTATGCGAGCTTGATGTACTAAGCTTTGTATGAGATTATTACACAGTCCATTGATATACATAATATGTATTGATAGTTGGGGTTTTAGCTTTAATATTTCTCGTTAAATAAATGTGTTTATGTGCGATTGATTTTCTTCATGTGTTTGCGGTGGCGATTTAATTTCCATGAAAAGGAATTGATTGGCAAAGTTACGTATTTAACATAAAATTAATTTGTTAAATCAGGAGAATCTGGTAATACTATAATTATTAATAAATTTCTAAATTGAGAACATTTACTTATATGGTGAGTGCCAATTCTGTTGGTAGTTGTGGCATATAGCCTGTATGATTAAAGACGACAATATTAGAATCAGTCGGATCAATTCCACCAATAACCGACAATAAAGCCTATTTTTGGGAGGGAAAATTTTGTAATACCTCAAGGGCAGACATAGTTGAAGGGGATTGAGCCAAATATTCAACTATATTATAATTTTGAGCAACCCTTGCTCGAGGATTATATGTCAATTTGTGAATTACTCCCTTTGGTGACTTAATTGTCAATTCAAGAATAGCAGTAGGCGGTACCGATTCCATAGATGGATTCGTAGTCAAGGTAGTAGGTTTATAAATGGCCTGACTACCATAATATTTATTACGCATTGACACCAAAATATCTATTGAAGGTTTTGTGACATATAACATAAGTACTTGAGAACTAGAAGTTGGATCCGTAGCAACCAAGTTTGTGTCTGGATTCGGAAACGGATCTGTCAACACAGCTGACGCATTGGAAGTCTTAATGGTTTTTGAGACTTTAGCGCGGTGAGGACAATCCTGAAAAATTCTTTCCTCATTACAGATTATGCATGGATAATGAGGTTTCCTAGGTCCAGAGGATTGATCAGATGATCTTTCCTGTGGGTTAGAAGTTTTCTTTTTCTTAGATTTCCCCTTTTTCTTACTTCTGGGTTGCTTGTCACTTTTTCCCTTGTCAAACGACATGAAATTAATTTCGGAAGAAGGTGCAGGATTAGATACAGTATTATGATGTGTTCTTGTAGTGCCAATCAAGTCGTCTCCATCATGAGAGTCCTTTAATTGAGGAGGAACAATAAAATTAGATCTCGGTGCGTTAGGAACTTTTTGATAGAGCGTGCCAGATTGAGTATAAATAAAGTCTAAATATTGGGCACGAGCAATAACCTACTATTCTGTGACATTTCCACCCTTAGCCACATCCTCAGTTATAGATTGTAACAGGGACTTAATGAAACACTCAGCAAGTAGCTGATCAAGAACAGATGTCTTAGCCATTCTACGACGACGACGCCACTCATGAATATGATCAGAAATGTGAGTAGAATTAGTCTATTTGAAATTGGTCAAGATTTTTGTTCCAGTTTCATATCGTATGGGTAACTGGAAGTGAGTCAAAAGACAGTAGATAGGGTAGTGAAATTATCAAAAGAAGCTCTAAGTAACTCAATATACCATTTTGCAACCGGACCCATGAGTGTACGTTGGAAAATAAGTAGTGGAATAGAATCATAATTTAGGGAATTTGATGAACACCATAAATGATAATTCATGACATGAGTCGATGGGTCTTCCCCAGGGTTTCCATTAAACTTAGGAATATCTGAGGGTAATTTTTGAGGTATCACCTGCCACCAAGGAGCATAGTTGATTGGATCATTGGTTAGCCGATTTAAATCTAGTAACTCTAAAGTTGCAACAAAAGGCAACTGTCTATTAAGGTCAGGTTTAGCATAGCCAGGGTATGATGGAATTTCTTGAGAAAGAGGCCTTTGAGCACCAACATAAGGAATCTGCTGCTGGTAACCCAGATAGGGGTTGTTTTGAAAAGAAAATGCTTGAGGATTCTATTGACCAAAACCTGGATATGATACTTGTTGAAATGAAATTTGAGGTATTTGAGGTTTCCAAGGGGTCTGTCCACCAATGTTATAACCCAGATTAGAATAATTTGGATTTGGTTAATAGGTATAACCAAGTTGTGGCTGTGACATCCCATAAAATGGTAAGCTAGATTGTGAATAAATGATTCCAGATATAGGTTGTTGTAAATTAACCGAAGGATTTGGAGTCTGTGGACCCAATATTTGAGGGTATTGAGTTGAAGGACCCGCTTGAAAAGGTTTTTGTACAAAATTTTGATTCTGTAATAGGGGTAAAGATGTATTAACAAGTGGAAATGATGTGGGTGTAACAGGTTGAACTGGTTGATATGAGTGTACAACCGTTTGTGGTTGAATAGACAGAGTGGGCTGTAGTTGAAAAAAATTCATTTCGACATTAGGTTGACCAAAAAGTGAGGGAGTACTTTCATAGTGGGTGACCAAAGGTTGCCCCCCCAGCATGAGGAGGATAATAAGACAAAAAATATTGCTCTCCAAATGCTTGGATTCCATTTGATATGGTACTTGATGGAATAGACCCAGAAGGACCAGCTTGATATTGCCCTGATGATGTGTATAAAGAATCAAGTCGTTCAATACTCACTATAGGTTTACCAGTTATAATACGAGACGATGACATTGGTAAAGTCCATGGATTTGAAGATGCACCAGAGAAAATTTCAGATAAATATTTATAACTTGATGGGACCATAGGCCCACCATGAAAATATGACTCTGGTGAAGTTGTAAACATCGACAGGGTAGCGAGGGCAAGTACTGACGTAATTGGAACAGATGGCCCAACCGAAGATGTTGGTTCAAGCATGGCTACTTGACCAAATGTATACCCTTTTGGATCGATGAGATTTTTAATAGGAACAGGATCAACAGAATCAGAAGGTGGTGATTGAAGAAAATACTCGTACAGGTATACATCCTCCCCAAAATGGGTTGATGTTAAAGGTGTCTCGTCTTGTGGGATTTCTTTAATCAAAATTAAACCAGGTGGAAGTATTTCACCGTTAGGCCCAAAGTATAACTCAGGTGGTTGATTGTGTGATATGGGAAACTAAATGGCTACAGAAATTTATGGTATGACCAATGTAGGAACAAATTATGGTTGTTCGACTTTGGGATTTAGATGTTCTGGCAAAAAGGAGACAGGATCTGGATCAACTTCTTGTTGAACAATGTCAAGTCCAAGAGGTATGGTCTCATTGATTGGATAGATTGTGGCCACGGGTAGCTATGAGGACTCTGTCTCGAAAACATTAGATGAATCAGGATGTGTAAAAATAACTTGAGCTAACTCTGGTATATGGGAATATGATGTTTCACTAGAGGTACGAATAGTACTTCATTCGGTAGAGTGTTGTCGCCTTTGTCGACCAGGAGTAACTTCTAGTGGTAAAGGTGGTTTCAATGCTAGTCTACGCGAACGACAGGGGAAAGGCTTTTTTTATTCCAAGATTACTGATTTATTTTAACCAAAAACAAATAAAAAAAACAAAAGGGTATCACTAGGCAAAAAATTTTACCAAGAAATTGTGAACTACAAAATACCTCCTGGCGAACTAAGAAGTACGGGCAAGCAATCTCCCCGAATGTTGTGTTCAGTGTATCAAAATTTACAAGGTGATCGACTCGGTTCACTATGGATGGATAACAACCTAAATTTTTCCTCCAGAATATACCCAAAGGTACATGGAGGCCCAAGTCCGTATTAGCACTGTCTGATGTGAAACCGCACAGTGAGAGCACCCCTTTATACTTTTCGTACTGTAACACTGCCCAATATACCTGAAAGTATGTGGAAGAGCTACAATATACTATGTACGTGGAATGAGTTGTCACACTCGGAATGTATCGCAAAAAATTAACGACAACTACTATGCTTTATGACACTGGAACACGTCTCTAGCCTAGACCTTCTAAATGTTATCGTTATGGTTCCAATGCTTTGTTAGGTAAATTGAGATAAATTTTAAGTTGATCTTGTTTATCAATTTTCCTTTCAAGGTTCACCGCGATGATGTATTGGAAATTCCTAAAATGAAAACTAAAGTGATAAGAAATCTTTCACTTTTAGTTTTTCAATGAAAATCCTAGCTACTAGAGGGAAAGAGCAATCAATTTGAGAGCAAACAATCAAAGAGCACAAACTAAAATGCAACTTTCCTAATTGTTCCTTTTTCAAAACACACAATCCACTATATGCAAATGCAGGTTTTTCTTTTCATTCCCTTTAATGTTATGAATGTAGAAAAGGAAACTAAGTGCACCAAATAAATAAAAACAAATGCCTTTTACTTTTGAAAAATGAAGAATTTAAACAACAATTTCTCTTTTGAAGGAAAAATTAGGAATTTAACAACAATTTCTCCTATCAAGAAACAAATAATTAAATGAAATTTTCCTTTTTCAAAATCAAATGGATCTAATGCAAAAATGAAAATACTTTGAAATTAATTCGTCAATGACAAAGAAAAACACTTTAAATAAATATTGAACAAAATTTTCTTTCAAAGGAGGAAGGAGTAGGTAAGATCACTAGTCAATCTAAGGTATTAGGCTCTTTAAAACACAAAAAACAACAAAATGAAATCAAATGCATTGACAAACTCAATGGAATTTGGATGATTCTAGGGGGAAACGCAGTCTTTAAGGGGAGACAGTGCGTTACAATGCACCCCTGGAAGGGAGACAATGCTATGTAAAGCATTGTGTCCTATTCAACAGTGCATTGAGCGCAGTCAGGGAATGAAAACTCAACTGTTTAACACACTTCTAATGAAAATTTTGATTTCAAAAAGCCTAATATTTCTAAGTAAATGCTACTGGGTGAATAAACAGAGAAAATCAGAGGCAAATACACTAAGGATGAAGGGTAAATTCCCCAGTGGAGTCGCCAATTTGTTATACGAAATTATGGATTACGGATAAAAAATTCTTCCCTAAATGTAGTGCTCATCTAGAACAACAGGTTAAAGACTTTGCAACTACTTTTCCTAACAATAAATAGACACATAGAACAGATCAAATAACTTACTTGGAGTCTAAGCGCTTCCTATTCTCCTTCTGTCGCTCTTGTTGTAGCTTCAAATATGAGCTAGATCACCAAAATATTTCCTGCAAAGATGAACACTAAATAGAAAAAGATAGCAATAATATAGATGTCTATTGAATTTATTTAGTTAAATTGATAAAACATGAACCATATACATCAGATAAGAATTGATAATATGAATGACAAAATCTTATAAAGATACATATGTGGGAAAGTAAGAAACAATCTTTATTAATGGATAGAAGGGGAGGTTACAACCCAATGATTGATTTAGTATCACCATCTCCAACAACATACAGCCTCAGCACAATGCACATATCTCCAGTAGCATGTTACTCAAATCAATTCCTCAATTGAAATTCCACTAGCATTTCTTTACTCGAATTCTTCCTTCTCAAAAACTAAGAATTGTGCTCAATTTATAGAGGAGCTTAAGGTAGTTTTACAATAAATGACTTTCTAATAATAGGCAATACATGTTCCCAGTCTCAGAGGTATCAAATGGACACATGGATTCGAAGTTTGACAGATGTGAACTCTTCTAGAAGGCACTGGCCAAGTGGAGATTCCGTAACAATGAGATTTTTTCTCCCAATGTGACCAACACACCCATGAGTGTCGGGAAGTGCTTTGCAAATCACCCTTGAGTGGGGCTACTTGAATATGCACCGCACTTAGTCCCTTTAGAGGTAGCATTGGTGAGCTCTCATATGATATATTATAAACTTCAAATCTTGGAAACCTTTGCAAATAAAATTCATGGATGATTTGTCTTATTCTTTGTCTTAGTGCATGTAACAACTGGAATGATAGGGAATGATAGACCCTATTCATTGGTTCTGGAGATGATGTCCAGTTAACTAGGTCATTTGGAATGGTTCCCAAATTAACCTAAAACAAATTCCTTCAAGCCATTGTCTTCGACTACTGCCTCCATCCTGTCCTCCCAAGCAATGTAGTTCTAGCTACCCTTGAGTGCATACTCTAACCTCAAGCCATTGAAATTCATTTCGATCTTGAATTAGTTGTAGCACCAAGAAATTCTTTTTGAAAATTCATATTCTTTCCACCAACAAACTCAGCTCCTGCTTCATTACTGCAATTTCCTGTGCTCCGATACCATGTAGAAACTATACAAAATACATGTATGTCCTAGATTCTCCTGATCTAAAAATATGCTACTATTAAATATAGAATCGCTTCTACGAATCTTTGCAGAATTTAAAACACAGTCACCAATTACAATATCATGAAGAAATATCAATCACACACAAAACATATAATTTATTGGAGAAAGCTTATAGCTAAAAACCCCACTATCTTCTATTGTATATCATATCATGGATCATGAAACAATTACATACAAAGCTCTAATCCCAGAACTCTCAGTACATGAGCTAATTCTCTCACACTGTCATACAAAAATTTGCAAGTTCCTTAGCCAATTTACTGTCTCCAGACAACTTGCCTCCACTTCACAATCCTTGCTAATAGAAATCCCTAAATGAATGCAATATTTCCTGACTTTACTATGCAATCCTCATCGGCACATCCAATGTGTGGGTGGTTGCATGTTTGCAACCAGATAATGTCACAACTGATAGTTTACTTTTTTGGGTGTGGAGCCTGATTATCTTGTTTACTTTGTATCACAGCATTGGACCCCTGTACCTTAAAAGGGGCGGCAACGCCGCCCGTAATTAATCACTGCCATGGGGGGTCTAGGGGGGGCAGCAGCACTTTTCGGAGCCCCCCCTGGCGAGGGCTTTCAGGGGCAGTGCCCCCAAAGCTAAAAGAAAATGTAAAATTTCCTTGTAAAAGTATAGTAATTTCTAGTCAATTTGGGCCGTTCATAGGCGGATTATCTGACGATAGAATTTATGTTTAGTTTAGGGTTTTTTTGTCCTAGAAGGCAACCCCCTTGTATATATGAGGGTATTGTATTGCGGCTGTGGATTATGTGTGTATTCTCAGAGCGAGAAACATATAGGGAGACTATGAGAGAGAATAGAGGATATTACAGCGGATCTGCTGTAGGTTTTTTCTCTTCATTTTTTGCTGGATAATAGAAAGGAAGGACAGGCTGTTCGGGGTGGACGTAGCCCAAACAGGGTGAACCACGTATATCTGTGTCTCTCTGGTTTTATGTGTTTTGTGTGCTTGTATTTTCCGCATATTTTATGTGTTGCATTTCTCTGTAATATTTAATTTTCTAACAACTGGTATCAGAGCCGAAGGTCTATTTGGCTGATAAAATCGCAGGAAAGAAGGGTTCTTGGTTCGATTGGGAGCAATGGCGGAAGAAGGTAAATTTAGGGTCCAGAAATTTAACGGCCAAAACTTCCCATTGTGGAAGATGCAGATGGAAGATTATCTGTATCAGAAAGATCTGTACCTACCATTGAGAGGAAAAACAAAGAATCTAGCGGCCATGACAGACATGGAATGGAACATTCTTGATAGAAAGGCACTCGGAACAGTACGGTTGTGCCTTGCGGCGTCAATCGCCTTCAATATTTCGAAGGAAACAACAACAGAGGGTTTGATGCAAATGTTGGTGAAACTATATGAAAAACCCTCAGCCTCAAACAAGGTATTTCTTATGAAACGATTATTTAATATGAAGATGTCGAAAGGTGGATCTATTGCAGACCATTTAAATGATTTTAATACAGTTACCAGTCAGTTAAGTTCTGTAGGGTTAAACTTTGATGATGAAGTTAGGGCTCTTTTATTTCTGTGCTCATTTCCAGAAATCTGGAATGGTTTAGTTATGGCCATTAGTAACTCTGTCTCTGGATCTAGTACTTTAAATTTTGATGATGTTGTCGGTGCTATCCTTAGCAAGGAAATGCGACGGAAAAGCTCTGGTGAGACATCGAGTAATGCTTTGAGTGCAGAGTCTAGGGGAAGAAGAATGGAAAGAGAAAAGAGCTCAGGTTATCTCAGTAAATCAAGGAAAGGCAGATCCAAGTCCAGATCGGGGATAGTGTGCTGGAAATGCGGAAAGAGAGGACACCTAAAGAAATATTGTAGATCTTGGAAGGGAAAAGAAGGAGATGCACAGTAAGAAAACAATCATGAAGAAAATGTGACAGGTGATGTGTTACAAGATGCTTTGATTCTTTCTTTCAAAAATGTTACTGATTCTTGGGTTGTAGATTCAGGGGCTTCATTCCATGCCATACCTGATAAGAAATATTTTCATGACTATGTTCAAGAAGATTTTGGACAAGTTTGTTTGGGTGATGATAAACCCTGTAAAATTGTTGGAATGGGTAAAGTTCTTGTAAAACAACAGAATGGAAACCAATGGCTACTAAAGGAGGTAAGGCATGTTCCAGATCTGAAGAAAAATATGATTTCAACAGGGAAGTTAGGCAGTGAAGGTTTTGTGACAACTTTCACAAATAAAACTTGGAAGGTCACCAAAGGAGCGTCGGTAATAGAAAAAGGTGAAAAGGTTAGTACATTGTATTTATGCAATGGTATTTCTAACTTTGTTAATGCTTTAACTTTCAAAGGAGAAGATGCAGGATTATGGCATCATAGGCTCGGACACATGAGTGAGAAGGGAATGAAGATTCTTCACTCAAGAAATTTGTTGTCAGGTTTGAAGAATGTTGATTTGGATTTCTGTGAAAATTGCATTTATGGAAAACAAAAGAGAATCAGATTTCTCAGAGTTGGGAAAGAAAATAAGAGCAAAAAATTGGAGCTTGTGCATACAGATGTATGGGGACTTGCTCAGGTATCATCTCTCGGTGGCTCTCGTTATTATGTTACTTTTATTGATGATGCAACTAGAAAAACATGGATTTATTGTATTCAGAATAAATATGATGTATTTGATACTTTCAAGAAATGGAAAGCTTTGGTTGAGATTGAGACAGGAAAGAATTTGAAGTGTCCCAGATCAGACAATGGAGGTGAATATTGCAGCAAAGAGTTTGATAGGTACTGTTCAGAGCATGGAATTCGCAGAGAGAAGACAGTTCCAAGAACACCACAAGAAAATGGTGTGTCAGAAAGAATGAACAGAACAATCATGGAGCGTGCAAGGTGCATGAGATTGCATGCAGGATTTCCTTTAGAATTTTGGGCAGATGCTGTAGATACTGTTGTTTATCTAATAAACAGAGGGCCTTCAAGTTCCTTGGATGGTGGTATTCCAGAGGAAGCATGGATAGGTAAAAAGGTAAACTACTCATTTTTAAAGCCTTTTGGTTGTGAGGCCTTTGTCCATATTAATAAAGAAAATAGAACAAAGCTTGAGGCAAAATCAAAGAAATGTACCTTTATTGGATATGGTGTTAATGATTTTGTTTATCGCTTATATGATTATGAAAATCACAAAATCATTAGGAGCAGAGATGTAATATTCAATGAAAAGGTCTTGTATAAGAATCAGTTGCAGGAAAAGAAACAGGAAAAAGAAAGCAAGGAATAAACGGTTCTTGATGAGATAACTGAAAAAGTAAAGGTGCCTGAAAATAATAATAATCAACAACCACAGCAGCAGCAACCACCACAACAGCAACAGGCACCTCAAACACCTGAAAGTGGTGTTAGAAGATCTACCAGGATAAGTAGACCCCCTGAACGATACTCTTCTTCATTATATTATTTATTGTTGACTGATTCTGGTGAACCTGAATGTTATGAAGAAGCAATGCAGGTTGAAAGTAGGAAGAAGTGGGAGCTAGCCATGGAAGAAGAGATGGACTCCTTAATGCATAACCAGACTTGGGACTTAGTTAGGTTGCCTGTAGGTAAAACTACATTGCAGAATAAATGGGTTTACAGGCTGAAGGAAGAAGATGGAGGAAAACAGAGGTACAAAGCTAGACTTGTGGTGAAGGGGTTTGCACAGAAGAAAGGTATTGATTTTGATGAAATATTTTCTCCTGTTGTTAAAATGACTTCAATCATAACTATTTTAAGTCTTGTAGCAGCAGAAGATTTACATCTTGAACAGTTAGATGTAAAGACAACATTTCTCCATGGAGATCTGGAGGAAGAGATCTATATGGAGCAACCAGAGGGATATGAGGTCAAAGGGAAAGAAAAATTATTGTGCAGGCTAAAGAAGAGCTTGTATGGCTTAAAACATGCTCCAAGGCTATGGTATCTAAAATTTGACAAGTTTATGTCTGAACAAGGTTATACTAGATGTCACTATGATCATTGTGTTTATCTGAAAAGGAAAAATGATGGCAGCTATATTATATTATTATTGTATGTAGATGACATGATTATTGCAGGGTCTAATATGCAGGAAATAAATGTGCTCAAAAGAAAATTGGCAAATTCATTTGCAATGAAGGATTTGGGAGCTGCAAAACAAATCCTTGGTATGAGGATAGCTAGAGATAGGAAAAATCACAAATTAACACTGTCTCAGAATGAGTACATAGAAAAGGTGTTGAAAATATTTAATATGCAGAATGAAAAACCAGTTAGTACACCTTTTGCTATCCATTTCAAACTTAGTAAGGAGATGTGCCCAAAGACCCAAGAAGACATGGATTATATGTCTAAAGTTCCATATGCATCAGCAGTTGGAAGCTTAATGTATGCAATGGTCTGCACAAGGCCTAATATTGCACATGCAGTGGGAGTTGTAAGCAGGTACATGAATAATCCAGGAAAGAACATTGGATGGCAGTAAAATGGATTCTCAGATATTTGAGAGGTACCACAAATCAAGCATTATGCTTTGGTGGTTCAAACATTGCTCTACAGGGATATGTTGATGCAGATATGGCAGGTGACAGAGATAACAAGAGGAGCACTACAGGATATGTATTTACTGTAGGTGGAACAGCTGTCAATTGGGTTTCAAAAATCCAAAGTGTTGTTGCACTTTCAACAACAGAAGCAGAGTATGTTGCTGCTACAGAGGCTAGTAAAGAAATGATTTGGTTACAAAGGTTTATGGGTGAATTGGGTAAGAAGCATGATATGGGCACGTTATACAGTGATAGCCAAAGTGCCATTCATCTTGCAAAGAACTCAACATTTCATTCCAAGACTAAACACATACATCTCAAGTACCATTTCATACGGTCAGTATTGGAAGATGGAGAGTTGAAGCTAGAAAAGATACACACTAGCCAGAATCCTGCAGATATGCTAAAAAAAGTTGTAACCAGGGAGAAACTGAGAATGTGCTCAGTTTCAATTGGTCTTCAATGATGACGATGAAGATGAGGAACAACCATGTCCAAAGAGGAGTCATTTTCCAGCAAATGAAGCAGCGGTGGAGTTGCTACAATCAGTCTCCAAGTGGGATATTGTTGGGTGTGGAGCTTGATTATCTTGTTTACTTTGTATCACAACATTGGACCCCTGTACCTTAAAAGGGGCGGAAACGCCGCCTATAATTAATCGCTTCCATGGGGGTCCAAGGGGGGCGACAGCGCTTTTCGGAGCCCCCCCCTGGCGAGGGCTTTTGGGGGCAGTGCCCCTGAAGCTAAAAACAGATGTAAAATTGCCTTGTAAAAGTATAGTAATTTCTAGTCAATCTGGGCCATTCATAGGCGGATGATATGACGGTAGAATTTATGTTTAGTTTAGGGTTTTTTGCCCTAGAAGGCAACCCCCTTGTATAAATGAGGGTATTGTATTGTGGCTGTGGATTATGTGTGTATTCTCAGAGCGAGAAATAGATAGGGAGACTGTGAGAGAGAACAGAGGATATTACAGCAGATCTACTGTAGGTTTTTTCTCTTCATTTTTTGCTGGATAATAGAAAGGAAGGACTGGCTATTTGGGGTGGACGTAGCCCAAACTGGGCGAACCACGTATATCTGTGTCTCTTTGGTTTTATGTGTTTTGTGTGCTTGTATTTTCTGCATATTTTATGTGTTGCATTGCTCTGTAATATTTAATTTTCTAACATACTTCCCTTTCGCCTATAACTCAACTAGGTCTCCATTGGATCTGACATGCATGTAGTTGATAGTAAATCTTCAGTTGCATGTGAGACCATTGATTGTGAATTAATTAATAATTAATTCGCTTGATCTCTCACTAGTGTATCTTTAGTTACAACTAGAAAAATTGAGTTTAACTCACTTAAATGAGTTAAACTACTTTACAACTTGCATAAATGCACTTCCAAATCTGTTACAACTTCAAATCACTCAGTTGCAACTAATTCAACTTGCATGTCCCACCAACCAACCACTTAACTCGAAATTCCTTTATCTAAATTATTTTCCACTTCAGTTAGCTATTTCAAAGTGCTCATTGAGAATAGAATATATTTTATTGTCTAACTAATATTAAGGGATAATAATAGTAGACATGCATCTATATATAGACATGCATTCTATAAATAGATTATGCACATACATCTATAAATAGACATACACCTAAAAATAGCCTGAGGCTCCATCCTATTGTAGGTGCTTAATTTTCTCTTGGACCTTCTTGTTGAATCTCAGCAAAGGCCACCCCATTATCAAAACAATATTGTGATGTGTTTCCTGAGGAAGTTTTGGGATTTCCACTTTGGAGGGAAATGTATTTATCCATTGAATTGATTATTGATCTTATCTCACTCTCTAAAACCCCATATATCGCATGAGCATGCCATAGTTGTTGGAAATACAACTTAGATTAAAAGAAATGTTGGATAAAGGGTACATCAAACCCAATGTATCACCCTAGGGATCCCCAATGTTATTTTTTAATAATAAGGGTACATATTGTTTCTATGCATTTATTACAGTAATCAAACAAGCCTACAATGAAGAATAAAGAGACATTTCCCAAAATCAACGATTTATTTGGTTAGCTAAGAGGAGCCAAAAAAATTCCTAATATAGATATAATATTTGGCTATAATTAAGTCAAAATTAAATACAAATCCATTCATAATATAGATTTGAGGACAAGATATGGGAATATAAATTTGTGGTGATACCATTTGGGCTTACAAATTCCTCGACCACATTCATGTTCATTATGAACAATGTCCACAGTCATTATTTGGAAATTTTCATGTTAGTTTTTGTTGATGATATATTTTTTTAATAAAATACAAGAGGAGAACATGAAGAACACCTAAAGGTGGTGTTGCAATTGTAATGGGAACACAAATTGTATGCCAAAATTAGCAAACGTGATTTCTTCCAAAAAAAAAGTAAAATATTTGGATAATGTAATCCCAAAGGAAGGAGTAGCTATAGATCCAAAAAATATCATGGCCATAATGAAGTGGCCCACTCCCAAACATGTTATGGAGGTCAAATCCTTCATGGGATTGGCCAGATATTATTGATGGTTCATTTAATTATTTTCAAATATTGAACATCAAATCACAACTAATTGATATGATGATTGTTGATTGAAGGAGGGGATGAACTTTCAGGTCCCCAATGTCTAAGATATCTTTTTTTTCATAGAAAAACATGAACTCGTCCTGAAATTAAATGATGAAGTCCTTTGCAGGCATGAATGCGCCGCTCATCAATAGGTTTAACTATGAGATGTGATTGGAGGAAAACTACTTCCTGATAGGAAATTTATGAGATTATATTAGGGGTGGTGGAAATGCAACATGATGTGTGTTCCCCTAACACATTATAGATCCATGTGGGAACCTTGAAAAACACACAAAGGGATATATCTAAGGATATGACAAAAATGCATAGAAAAAGACAATGCGAGTTTGTTTTGGTTGGTTGATTCTGATGGTGGGTTCTCACAGGTTTTCTCTCAATGGCTCTTGAAATTATTTATGCTAACTCCAAATCACCAAGTTTCTCCTAGATAGATTCATCCTTTTCCATAGAGTTCACTTGTCTAATCAAGGGGAGCATGTGAAAATTATTTATAATTGGTAGTATAGGGAAGAGTGACATTTGAGCTTGCATAAAAACCCTATGCAATCAAGTTTATAAAGGAGTGCCTTGAATATTTGAGCTTGAGTTACATCCTTTTGAACTTTGTGTGATATCCCCTGTGAAATATGTTTGAGGCCATTGGATTATGTTTCCTAAGCCTGTTTAAAAATTGAGAGGCCCACTGGATGAGTGAATAATTATCGTTCTTGCTATATAATTGATAATCCACTCGAATAGGGCATTTTGGGTCACTTTGGTGCTTTTTAAGTAGCTAATAAACCACCTATATGGTGGACTACAAACCCCTCTGGTGCTTGATATGAAAAAACAGATGATAAATAACCTAGAAAAAATATTACAACTCCTTTCTAAGAAATACCCCATCTAAACCTTGGGTGAATCCCTGTGAATGAACTTAGAGGAAATAGTGTCTTATTGTGGTGCTTACTACTAGAGGGAAGTTAATAATCCACCTAGACAGTGGAATCCACACTCCAAGTGTTTAACCAAGCCTTTGGTGTTAACTCTTTGAGAAAACATCTCTTTAAACATTGGATCCAACTTTATAGGTTTTAACCATGTACACAAATTATTTTCAAACGAATTATTAAAAAATATAAAATAAATAATGACGATAACATAAAACATATATACACAGATATTTTCCCCTGGATCCCAAAACTAAGACTACTAGATTGATTTTTTATTATTTTACTTTCAATGTTACAACACATATATATACATGCTGAAGTATTCATAAGCCCAATCCATTTAACCATGGATTAGAACATAACCACAGTTCCCTTGACCGGATCTACAAAATACCATGGACATAAAACTATCATGCCCAAAACCATGTGCAAAATCCAAGAAAAAAACCATACCACCCACCTATTACAGGGTCCAAAAAAATCCCCGAGGTGCTGCCCCAGACCCCGTAAAGGGGAGCTACCACCCCCTAGTGTAACAAACACGGGGGGTTATCACCCCCCGCACATGCAACTAGTCGTGGAAATAATATAACACACACCCAACAAAATCAAGGGTGAGTCACCTCCAATAAAATTATGGTATAGTTGGCCTATGGTTGGGTGGAGAGTGGAAGTTTCTTCTTTAGTTACCATCCATCTTAAAACACAAAGATAAGTATATTACAATTGCATATTTTCAATGTTATGTTTATGGTTGGTATGATGCCTTGCGTGTATAGATTCCTAATGAGTGTATGGGATGTGCTACTTATCATTATGTTTATGAACAATATCAAGACCTATATGAATATGCTCAGTTAATATGGATTGTTCTCTTTGACATTTTGTGTATGACTGAAATATGAATCTATGTGTTCTCAGTTAGTTGATTATCATGGTTCTCTAAATAAGTTTAACTAGTTAGTAGTAGACCATTATGGTTTAATTTGATTTGGTAACATTCTCCTTATGTAGCTATGAAAAAACTATATAAAATGGTATTGGGAATATCACCCCATTTGTTTTATAAACCAATTCATGGGAACTCGTTCTTGTCACTGGTCATTACACATAATTTTGAGGTTTAGGACCTCATGCCCTTTCGACATAAAACTAAAAGAGTTGGGTGTGGACAATTTACCTTTTTTCTTTGTAAAAACCCCAAGTTTGGTGTTTCTATCAATAACCAAATCGACAGAATAGCCTGTTTCAATTTACAATTTCATATGCGAATATCTAATAGAGAGAGATAGAATATCAGACCCTAGTCTATCAAACCAAGCATATTTCACATTGAAAATTGGAAGTAGGAGGCCAATAGTTGGGCCCCTAATTTATCACCCCTCCAGTTAATGAAACGTAAACCTATTGACCCAAGCACATAGTTTAATGTGATGTGGAGGTGGGCCCACCTTTCTGGTAGGCCTTAAGGTCATAAGGTTTGCGAAAAAGTCACATGGGTGAGTCATGGCTGAAAATACCCGCCTTGGTATGGCATAAGTGAGTGGACCCACCCGAGCTATCAGGCCTTTGGGCTATCGTATTTTTGGATTTTCATGGAGTAGCTCACAACCAAGAACCCAACCTAACATGAAGTGAGTAAATCCACCGAGTCATCAAACCCTCGATCCATCGAGACTTCAAATGATTTCATTGATTATTCGATGTTGATATGATGGGCTCGATGCCATGTGGTATCCACATCAACCATCAGACTTTGACCATTTCTCATAATACATTAACAAACTAAAAAAAATTGATCTTCAATGGTGTAATTCCCTATGGACCCCACATGGTGGTGGCATGGCACAATGTGGGCTAGGTAGGCCACATGCGTTCCATATGGAGCCTTCTTGATGACATGGACTTTTTTAAATGGGCTAAAATTCCAAGAGGCATAATTTTATAAACAAGACTCGGAATGAGGTAAAATTTATATTTCCATAAATATTTCGATGAGTTAAATGCAATGATGGAATTAATTTTAGGATTTCCATATTTTGATAAAATATGTTGTTGTAACCCTATCTTCATAACAGAACTTGGAGATCGGGTGAAACAGGTAACACTCCCACAACTTGAGATAGCTCAAGGGGGTGGGACATGGTTACAACAATCATGTTAAGTTTCATTAGTATCCAGGGGAAAATATCGATATTGTTTCAAGTAAACATGATAGCCAAAATTCCATTAAGATGATATATGACTCGCAATCCCCTAAGTTGATAAATCAGAGGGATGATACATTGTCTTAATTCAAATTTCTTCCATCCTATTAACAGACATCAACAAATGGAATATTCCCATCAACCAATAGAATTTCTCAGCTTTGTTAGTATTTGATCTGAAAATGGGTTGGATAACTTGTTATTATTTTCAAGAACCTCCCACTTAGTTAAACAAATAAAAGATCTAGCTTGTACTTGACTTTTGTGGAAATTATACTTGAAATAGGTGTATGTTTTTTAACTGTTTAAGTGTCTTAAGCCCATTTGTTTTTGCTGAAATTAAACATGTGTAACAAAAATATAATGCAAGAAATAAAAATCCACACATAACAACAAATTTAATTTAGGATTTCACCCAAATATCGTGGGCTACGTCTCCTTGAGCTCTTGTCATCTTGACTTGGCTCTTTGGGATTATGGAAAAAATTATTTTACAAGTTCCACACTTAACTCCAATGGTTATTGAACTGAACCAATGGGCTTAGAATACCATCTATATCCCTTTCATGGTTTTCATCACTCTGCAAACAGATCTGAGCTACACTGAGCTTCTCCATGGAACTAACTCCTTCAGAATTATTTTTCTATCCCTTAAACCTCACCTATTGTCTCTAGCACACATCAGACACCAAAAATATATTTATTTTTTGCTCAAAATGAGCACTGCATCCCCAATCTAGGCCTTCTTCCATAGTTGGTTCTGGGCTGCCCAAAACTTCCCTATAGCTTCTAGAGCTCTAGAAGTCTTAAAATTACTTTGAAAATCCCTTCAATGGATTCATAAATGTCAAATAATAGTCATAATAGACTATTCACTTGCATAAAATGGCCTTCGGCTGCTCCGGTTTCGCCTCCAACACCTATCGGCACCCCCTGACATTGGGTCACTAAAAAATTCTCTGATGGGTTCTTGACCTCTAGAATTCCTAAAAAGCTTCTGCAAACTCCTCCAATGGATTTATAATTCTCATTATAGTCATAAATGACTATTTATTTGTTGCATAAGGTCTCTAGCTGTCGTGGCTAGGCCGAGAACTGATGCTAACACTTGCTGGCCTTAGTGGCCCCTGGAACTTCACTGAATCATATCAGACTTCAAATGTCCTCTACAGGCTCTGCAAACCACACCATTAGTTCCATAACATCTGAAACATCCAAAATTGACTATTGGATTTCTGAATAAGGCCTCTAGCTCCCCTGGCTAGGCCTCTAACTGTTGTTGGCCCCTGGTGGCTCGTAGAACTTCACTGAAGAAAAAAAAAATTCTCAAAAGTCATCTGATGGCTCTGAAACCCTCACCAATGAGTTTGGAATGTCTGAGATAGTCGAAATTGACTATTGGCACTCCAAAATTTCTCGAATCTAGCTCAAGATAGAGCCTGAACTCATTTTTCCCAATGAACCCTAAAAATCCTCCACCAAAACTGGAGGAACTTAAGTTAACTAAAGCTAATTCGACAATTCCATAAAAATTGGAGGGTGCACTCCAGCTAAACTGCCAGTTAAAATTTTAGTTAAACCATGGCATTAAAAGGTCGAGCTAGTAGTGGGCACATGTGCTAAAATGTGAACCATGCATTTAACATCACCATAACCATTGGGCGGAGGTTACGATTTTCATAACAGTTTGTATGTGATAGTTCTACAACACCGCTGGAAAAAATTTATGGGCGGGCTTAGGCCATTGGTTCATGGGGTCGCATTCATATGAGAGGGGTTGGCCCTTGTGGCTGGCCCCTTGAAACCCCAAACGAAAACCATTTAAACCTTAAATATTACCGCAAACCTTATGTGGTTAAGAAACCTAGTTACGAGAGTTGCTACGGCTGCATGTGTGTTGTGCAGGAGGTCTCGGGTTCGATCCTACGGCCCTCCAAAAAAATTTCTACACAGTCCCAGGGACACGTGGCAGCCTCAAGGCTGGCCACGCATCGCCCTGTAATTGGCCGAAAATCAAAATCGTACAACCCACTATCCAATGACACGCTAACACTTGTCATGACCTGATTGGTCTAAATGGAATATTTCGAGGAATATTCTGAGGAATATTTCGAGGAATATTTTGAGGAATATTCTAAGAATATTCCTTGGAATATTCTCTTTTTAATTTTCCCAACATTCAAGTCAAACTTGGTCAAAGTCCAAATTTTGTAGTTTACTGGACTTTTCAAACTGCAATAACTTCTTCATATGGTGTCGGTTTTTCGAACCATTCATGGTGTCGGAATCCGGAAGATGAGATCTATCCAGTTGCTCAAGTTCAACACACTTCCGAACACTTTTAATTTTGAGCTATCACTTCAGTCCATGATCTAGTTTTGATCACACCTCCCCATTAGGAATGTTTTGGACCCCAAAATACTAATAAATTGATCTGTACAGTAGAGAAGAGTACATCACCCTCTTCTTTTCAGCCTCCATACTCTTGTCTTGCATGGCTAGTGCCTTTAAACCACAACTCGAAGGTAGTTGACACTTCCCTTCCTAGATGTGCTTGTCCTCCTGTCAAGAACTATCTTCCATGCACTCACTTAGAGATTTCTGGCGAGAAATTTTACAGAAGGTAGCTGAACATCGCTTCCTTGATCATCAATCCAAGGTGGCTCAAAAAAAAATGATATTAAAGCATAAAACATGAATACTTGACTAAAATTTTCATATGTACAAATGAAAGTATGTCTTACTGTGTCAAGAAGTCAAACCACTTCTTACCAATCCACTTCCACGATGAATTTTTCTGTTGCAAATATTCTTCATGTGAAACATTCGTTCTCACATCAATGATGGAATCCTTGGTTCCACTCTCGCCATAATTTCTTTCCTCTTTCCTCAAATGCTTAGGATGAATAGTTGGATGCAATGTCCACATTGGGCAACAACATGTCCCCTCTTCTAGAAATATGTGCAAGTCTTTTTCACCTTCTTTGCAAGTTGTATTTGCTTCAACTTCTTCCTGTATGCCTTCATCCTCTTCCAGCATCTTGAAACAACATGGTTAAACATACCACAATATGCACATCAACTCTTTCTTCCATTCACACATGTAGAATTGTCATGCCTTGCATAAACATAATCAACCTGACTATGGGAAGAATTATACCTTGCATGCTGCTTTTCATGTCCATCTTTTATACCTTCATGAGGAGATGAACTTGTAGAGGCTCCAGCTTTTCTTTGAAGACTAACATCAGTGTTTATGTCTTGATGGTTGTCCGAACTCTCATGCTCGCAATAAGCTGCATGTCTACATGCATCTTGCTGCAACATAGGCTTCAAACAATAGCAATCAACTTGAAAACAAACTTGACATGTTTGTGATTTAAAACTTGGAACAAAAGTTCTTTTTGAAGTTGCCTCACATGCTTGGCATGGATTTGGAGTCTTCGCCATAAGATTGAACATAACCAAGACCAAATTTCTTAGGTCTTTCCTCAGCCAAAATAGGATCAATCATGCCTTGTGCATGCTTGCCTAAACCCTTACCTTCATAGCCCATTTTAAACATTAACTTGGACCCTATACCTCTAGTGTGCTTTTCAAATGAACCAAAACATCTATCCGAAGAGGAAACAGAAGACAAATTAGAGTGAATTACCTCTACTTCATGCATGTTTTTGGTCAAAGCCTCTTGGGCTTGATAGAGCTGCATCTCCATATCTTTCAATCCTTAGAGAATTTCTTCCTTCTCTTGCTTCATAACAAACAATTGCTCACGAAGTCCAGTGCTTTCTCTTCTATCTTCAAACAGAATTTGCACCATGTCCTTCAAGATGTAGAAGTCTCGCTTCATGTCTTCATCGAAGAATCTTGTGAAGGAGGAGGATTTGAAAACTCACTTGAACAAGTTGTCATCATATGAAAATGAACTAAAGAACTTCAACAAAAATTCACAAAGCTTTCAAAAGAAATTGACAAAGCTTCTGAACAAAATGGCTATAGAGTCAAGCTCTTCTTCAAGTAGCCTTTTGCAAACAAACCTCTTATGATTCAAGGGTTGCCTTGAGGTCCTTTGGGTAAGGAATGTGCCTTTATCCCTTCTTTCTTCTTGTCCTCTCCTGGACTTAGCTATTAGTAGCTTTTCCTTCACCTCTAGCAAACTCAAGCAACAGTCAGTTTGCAAACAGTCAAACAGTCAACTTCTTTGCACTGTTAAACACCTTTCAAGTCAAACAAGAAAGTTATTGCTATGTCAATCAAGCAACCAAGTGCTTTAACACCATCCTGATCTGAAATTGGGTTGGATAACTTTTTATTCTTTTCAAGAACCTCCCACTCAGTTAAACAAATAAAATATCTAGCTTGTACTTGACTTTTGTAGAAATTATACTCGAAATTGGTGTATGTTTTTTAATTGTTTAAGTTTCTTAAGTCCATTTGTTTTTGCTGAAATTAAACATGTGTAACATAAATATAATGCAGCAAAAAAAAATCCTCACATAATAGAAAATTTAATCTAGGAGTTCATCGGAATATCGTGAGCTATGTCTCCTTGAGCTCTTGTCATCTTGACTTGGCTCTTTGGGATTATAGTGAAATTTCTTTTACAAGTTCCACACTTAACTCCAATGGTTACGAAACTGAACCAATGGGCTTAGAATACCATCTATATCCCTTTCATGGTTGTCATTACTCTGCAAACAAATCTAGGCTCCCTTAGACTTGATTCCTTTTGTTAGTGCTCTCAGCTACACTGAGCTTCTCCATGGCAATAAATCCTTAAGAATTATTTTTTTGTCCTTGAAACATCACCTGCTATCTCCAAAACACATCATACACCAAAAATAGACTGATTTTTTTCTCAAAATGAGCACTGCATCCCCAATCTAGGCCTTTTTCCATAGTTGGCCCTAGGCTGGCCAAAACTTATCTATAGCTCCTTGAGCTCTAGAAGTCTTCAAATGAATCTAAAATCCCCTTAAATGGATTCAAAATTTTCAAAAATAGTCAGAATAGACTATTCACTTGCAGAAAATGGCCTCCGGTTGCTCCAGTTTCACCTCCAACACCAGTCGGCACCCCCTGGCACAAGGTCACTGAAAACTCTTTGATGGTTTCTCGACCTCTAGAATTCCTCAAAAGCTTCTGAAAACTACTCCAATGGATTTTTAATTATCATTACAATCATAAATTACTATTGGTTTGATACATAAGGTCTCTAGCTACCCTAGCTAGGCCCCAAACTGTTGCTGGCACTTGTTGGCCCTAGTGGCACCTGTAACTTCACTAAAGCATCTCGGCCTTCCAAAGTCCTCTATAGGCTCTTAAAACCACATCATTAGTTCCAAAATATCTGAAACATCCAAAATTGACTATTGGATTTCTGAATAAGGCCTCTAACTCCCTTGGATAGGCCTTAAACTGCTACTGGCCCCTGGTGGCCCTAGTGGCCCATAGAACTTCACTGAAGAAAAAACATGCTCAAAATTCCTTTGATCACTCTAAAACCCTCACCAATGAGTCTATAATGTCTGAGATAGTCTAAATTGACTATTGGCACTCCAAAATTGGTCGAATCTAGCTCAAGATAGAGCCTGAACTCATTTTTCCCAATGACCCCTAAAAATTGTCCACCAAAACTGAAGGAAATTAAGTTAACTTAAGCTAATTTGGAAATTCCACCAAAATTGGAGGGCGTGCTCCAGTTAAACCACCAATTAAACCATGGTATTAAAAGGTCGAGTTAGTGGTGGGCACATGTGTTAAAACCTGAATCACGCATTTAATGTCACCATAACCGTTGGCTGGAGGTTAGGGTTTTCATAACCGTTTGTATGTGATCGCTCTACAACACCATTGGTGGATGGTTATGGGCAGGCTTAGGCCCTTGGCTCATGGGTTCGTGGTCGTATGGGAGGGGCTGGCCCCTCCAAACCCCAAACGAAAACCATTTAAACCTTAAATATTACCGCAAACCTTATGTGGTTAAAAAACTCGGTTAGGAGAGTTGCTAAGGCGGCTCGCGTGCTGTGCAGGAGGTCTATAGTTTGATCCTATGGCCCTCCAAAAAAAAAAATTACACGGTCTCGGGGACACGTGGCTGCCTCAGGGCTGGCCACATGTCGCCCTATAATTGGCCGAAAATCAAAGTCGTACAACCCACTATCCAATGACACACTAACACTTGTCATGAACTGATTTTCCAAATGGAATATTCTAGGGAATATTCCAAGGAATATTCTCAAAATATTCCAATAATATTCCCTGGAATATTCTCTTTTTAATTTTCCCAACATTCAAGTCAAACTTGGTCAAAGTCCAAATTTTGCAGTTTATTGGACTTTTCAAACTGCGATAACTTCTTTATACAGTGTCGGTTTTTTGAATCGTTCATGGCACTGGAGTCAGGAAGACGAGATCAATTCGATCACTTAGGTTTGGCACACTTACAAATACTTTTAATTTTGAGCTATCACTTAGGTCCATGATCCAATTCTGATTAGTATTGGGTATTTGTATCATGTATTTATTAAGTATTTCCTAACACCCAATAATATAACATCCTCATATCCAATATCCATGTCAAATCTACCCCAACTGGCACCTTGTCACTACCTCAATGCCACTTTTCACTCTAATCGATGTCATCTTTCCATGTTGGCATGTCATTTCAACACCATGTTAGCATGCCACATCATCCTTCCATGCCATCATACCACATCAACACCATGTTGATGTGCCACATCATCAAATCATTCCTCATGTCATGTCATCATGACACATCATCCTTCCACATCGAGACCTTCTTGGGTTTGTTATTATAATGAGGAAACCCTAATATATGGGATCCACACCTCTTTATAGCTTAAGGCCCAAGAAGTCAAATTCCAAAACTTTTATTAATGTTTAGTTAACTAAGGAAAATTCACCTTTCATATCCTACCATTTTGGTTTCTATCAGTATCAGGGCTTGTGATGGAGGTGACTCAATGTATCACCCAACACATAACCACCCGATAGATAACAATCAATATTTTCCCTTGATGGCTCCCAAATCTCCCATCTTCGTTAACCAACAAATATTTCTAGAACTATTAGTATAGGGTCTTAGAACTAGTCATTGTGATCATTGAGCTTAATTGTTGAAACCCTAATAGCCCAATAACCAATAGTCCAATAGGTGAATGCACCATGGTTAATGAATGAAAATAATTCTTATTAGGTAGTAGGGTAATCAACATTTTTCAGTATTGGGAGTTCACATGGGTTGCAAATGAAATGTCCCCAATATTGATGGTCTGATAGCCCAAAATGTGATCTCTCATCATCCCAAAGCTTAAGCCCCTTTTAGATAAGTGTTTTTTCATGCCCCCCCTATCATACCATATAACCAAGGGTTGGGTTAAAGCTTCTAATCCAATTTTTTTACAAATTCCAATAGGAAATGCTTGAAATTCTAGGGGACATCCCCAAATTTTTCTAGCTTCTGAAAGACTTATTAGGCCTATAGCTAAGGTATACAATTGATTATGATGGATAAAATACTTTCTTAAAGGAATTTCGAAAACTCATAAATATTATCTAACTTGTGAAGGCATCCCAAAACATTTTCTCCAAATTAGCAACTTCTCTAAAATGCCAAAAGATGGTTAATGGCCAAATCCACGATTATAACATCCCATGTCAAACACTTATAAACAAGAGAGACTAGTGTCTTAGCTTATATCTAGAGGAAAAAATTCCCCTTAAGTAGAGAATAATCGTCAATAATTCTCATCAATATAGGGATATAGTAACTACTATTCTTATCCCACAGTTTCCCTGGGAAAGGTCATTCACATTATTGAATATGTAAACATCTACAGAGGTCTAGAAAACACATACATTCAACTTCACAATACAATGTACTTCTAAAATATTATATAAAACATTCTTTAATGGGTACTTCTACATGAAATATTCATTCATGACAAGAATAACCATTAATATCAAAGCACAACTGTACATTACTTTGGCTCATCACTTATACATATTTAGTAAACCATCTTAGCCACTTTTAATTTATTGTCACAATCATAAATTGAAATCCAGAATAACAATAATCATGAGATATTGAAAAAAAATCCATTTCATTAACAAGGGAATATTACCCTTATCTGATTCAAAAAATATTTTTGAAACTAAAGAAGGGAGAGGCATGTTCCACCCCACCATAGGCTTAACTACACTGTAGTATTTCTTGTAGTTGGAAACCTCGATACAGACCTGGTGCCTTCAGAGGAAGCCTCACTCGGGTTTCAACAAGTTCACACTAATATAGATAATATGAAGGTTCATCTCCTTCATATTATGTGGATTCAATGTGCTAACTTTCAACTACCAATCCATGGAATGTTCTCATTCACATTGTGGCCACAATGGGCCTACACAAAACAAAGGGATCCCTTTTATAAGTCAATATTTTTTCGATTCTTTCCTTGTGTGATTTCTATGCATGGCTTCAACAATATTTCTTAGTAGTTGGCCATTCTAGGCCTACTTTGCATGAAGAGATCCCCTCTTTAAGTCAATAGTTCCTTCGTGGTTACCTTTTAGGCCTTTGTGCACAATTCACACATATTTCATCATCATTTTCCTTTATTGACGCAGTCACTCCGCTGAAAGTCAAACTCTCCCCTTATTCGATGCCCTCGTTCTTTGTCTCCCCATGGTCCCCTTTTATTCTTCGGCAATGTTATTCATCAATTTTGGGAAAATTGATAAATAAACATAATTGGTAGCTTTTATAATATTATATTGCAGTCCCGGCTTATATATATATTCCACTATATATTCACTCTATAATAAACTTTCACTCTTTTTAATGTATTATTATTATGAGCCGACGGAATAATATATCAATGATTTATAACAATAACCTTTGTAATAATATGTGGGTCCAACCACCTTAGCCTAGCGAACCAATCAAAAACAGCGTCGTACCTTGGTTAATTATCGTGCATCTCCGTCACGCGAGGGTCGTCCGATGGCCTACTCTGAGATCAATGGCCTGTATAGATTCCGATGCGTGTCGCACGACAGTCCTTTAACGCGCGAAATGGTGGTTTTGTGGGACGTCCCATCCACCACGTGTCATCCTCTCAGTGGAATCGCTCCACGACCCAGCGATACCGCCTTCGTGCCAAAGGTGGTGTGGAATGGGGGAAATCCACCGTTGTAATTCCACTCTGGTTTTCTACAGTACTTTCCTCGTTTAATGTATCGGTTTGTGCTATATTTGGCTATTCTCCACATGTTAACCGGTTTAATTCTTCGGTGGAGGAATTTATTTACAAATAGACAGGTTATCTCCCGTTAGTGGGAATTCCACCCATGAACAAAGTCCACGATGCATGCGCTGTGATTGGGATTTAATACACAAAGACCATTCGAACCATTAAGAGACACAGTACACAGAGGGAGGGAACTGTATGGCAGTATTATATATGCACAGGCTACACTCGCTTCACGATTAAACAAATTTACTCATAAATACCAATTCGAGACAAATTGATAATCAAATGGGAACAAAATTCACTCAGTCGGAAGAAATTGCACAACACAGAATTTATTGTAGAAACCTTTCTTCTGTCCTCTCTCTCTCTCCTCTGTTTCACTTACATCTGAGAATACATTTATACATATACACATATGACTCTTCGGTTCCTCTATGAGGACTGTTTCGAAAACCAAAAGCCTATTATAATTTATCCAATTACAGAACTGACAGCTAGACAAACTGAGCTATTCGACTTCCTCTGACTCTAATTAATCTAAAGAGTTACAATCAGCTAAGGTATTGACACCTAGCTGTAATAATTCGAATGTTTCCAAACCCTCATAGCCACAACATGTGGACAAAACCTCCTACATTGCTGGCTAGTGCCTAATGCCCCTGCATCAGACTCCTGAGGGCAATTTTCTTCATGGGCTCCTGTCCATGAGCTCCTCCACTGATCTGTCTATCTTCTGCAACATTCCTTCAGTCATCCAAGTGGCATCTTCCTCTGGTTTATCCTTCCATTTGATCAAGTATTGAAAGTACTCTTGTCCTCTGGTCCTTTTGAACACTCTCTTGTCCAATATCTTCTCTGGTTGCAATGGCTGAGCTAAAGGTAGTTGTTCTTTCCACTCAATCTGTTCCTTGTCTGCTGATCTGTCCTCTGCACCATCATTTTCATACTTGTACAAATCTGCAACATTAAAAATGGGAGATATTCCAAAATCAGGTGGCAATTCAATCTCATAAGCATTTGCAGAAAACTTCCTAAGTCTTGCATGGCCCAATGTTTTTGAACTTCAATTTGTTGTACTGCTTCCTTGGGAATCTCTCCTTTCTCAAGTGTGCCAAAACCTAATCTCCTACTTCAAAATGAACTTCTCTTCTGCTCAAGTCTGCTCTGCTTTTATATTTGATGATGTTGTCTTGTAGTTGCTGTTTCACTTGTTCATGTATGGCCTGGATCTCTGAAGCAAATTCCTCACCATCCACACTCCTTAACTCTGCTCTTCCCAGATTTCTTAACTCTGATATTCCTCTGGGGTGCATTCCATAAACAATATGAAATGGACTCTGCCCTGTGCTTCTGTTTGGTGAATCATTATATGCATATTCTGCCTGAGGCAAAATATGATCCCACTACTTGGGATGTTCTCCTGCAAGACTCCTCAACAAATTTCCCAAAATCCTATTCACTACCTCAGTTTGTCCATCAATCTGGGGATGATAAGCTGAGCTGAAACTCAGTTTAGTGCCAAGTTTCTTCCATAGTGTCCTCCAAAAATGACCCACAAATCTGGTGTCTCTGTCTGAAACAATACTCTTGGGAAACCCATGCAATCTAACAACTTCTTTGAAAAAAAAGTTAGCAACATGGGTGGCATCACTAGTTTTATAGCATGGAATAAAATGTGCCATTTTGGAGAATCTGTCTACCACAAAAAAGACTGCATCATTCCCCCTCTGAGTCTTGGGAAATCCTAGAACAAAATCCATACTCACCATGTCCCAAGGCAAGTCTGGAATAGGCAAGGGAGTATACAATCCTACATTCTGGCTCCTTCCTTTAGCATATTGACAGATCTTGCAATTCTTCACAAAATTATCCACTTCTGTTCTCATCCTGGGCCAGAAATAAAAGTGACTCAGCTATTCATAAGTCTTATCAGTACCAAAGTGTCCAGCAAGTCCACCACTATGCTTCTTATCAGTACCATTTTCTCTCATGGAACATTTTGGTATACACAGTTGGTTCTTTCTGAATAACAAGTCTTCCTGCAGAAAAAAATCCAGCCACTGACTTCTATCTATTAGAACAGGGTTACTACATGCTTCAAATGCTTATTTAACATCAGGATCTGTTTTATACAATTCTTTGAGAAAATCGAATCCTGCAACTTCAAAATTAGTCTCTTGAACAAGCAGATGTCTCCTACTCAAAGCATCAGCTACTTTATTGGCTTGGCCACTTATATGTTTCAAAACAATATTAAAACTTTGGAGATACTCAACCCATCTAGCATGCTTATGTTTCAACTTGGGCTGCTGTACAATATACTGCAAAGCATGATTATCAGAATACAATACAAATTCTCTGGACATCAAATAGTGCCTCCACTTCTTCAATGCTTGAACAATTGCATAGAATTCCTTCTCATAAGAGGAATAATTTCTCCTGGTATCATTCAACTTCTCACTGAAATAGGCTACAGGCCTATCATCCTGACTCAAAACAGCTCCAATGGCCTCCCCACTGGCATCACATTTTACTTGAAATGGTTTGGTGAAATCAGGCAGATTTAAAACATGCTTCTCTGTTATCTTTTGCTTCAAAACTTTAAAATTTCTCTCTGCTTCAGCAGTCCACTTAAATGGTTGTTTGCTCTTCTTTATGGTCTCAATTATGGGTTCATTAATCTTACTGAAGTTTCTTATAAACTTTCTGTAAAAACTAGCAAGTCCATGGAAACTTCTTACCTCAAAAACATTCCTGGGTGAAGGCCACTCCAAAATTGCCTTAACCTTTTCTGGTTCCATCTTCAATCCTTTTGCAGAAACAACGAAACCCAAATACACCAACTCTTCCTTCATGAATGAACATTTCTTCAAATTTATCAGCAGCTTCTCCTGGTGCAGCTTCTTCAAGACATGATTAAGATGCCTTAAATGTTCTTCTCTAGTTCTGTTGAAAACTAATATATCATCCAAATATACTATCACAAATTTACCAATGAACTCTTTCAATACTGCATTCATAAGTCTCATAAAAGTGCTAGGTGCATTTGACAACCCAAAAGGCATTACCATCCATTCATACAACCCTTCATTTGTTTTAAAGGCAGTTTTCCACTCATCACCCTCTCTTATCCTAATCTGATGGTATCCACTCTTCAAATCTATCTTTGAGAAATATTTAGCACCACTCAAACAATCCATTAAATCCTCAATTCTGGGCAAAGGGAATCTGTACCTGATTGTGATCTTATTGATTGCTCTGGAATCAGTACACATCCTCCAACCTCCATCTTTCTTTGGGCTCAATACTGCTGGTACTGCACATGGACTCAAACTTTCTCTGATCAGTCCTTTGTCCACCAGTTCCTGTACTTGTCTCCCGATTTCTTCATTTTCCTTGGGGGTCATTCTGTAGGCTGCCTTATTTGGCAGATTTGAACCAGGGATAAAATCTATCTGATGGCTGATCTTTCTCATAGGTGGCAGCTCATCAGGTAAATCATCCACAACAATGTCACAGTAATCATCTAACATCTCTTGGATTTCTATTGGCAAATCAGAAATCTTTGTAGAAGTAAGAACTAATTTTGGTTTGCAAACTAAAGCAAAGCTTACCTCTTCTTCTTCTATCTGCTGCAGATATTCCTTCCCGCTCAGCAACAAGGTCTTTGGATCAATCACTCTACTGGATGGCTCTCCTTCTTCCATGGGAATCAATATATGATGTACCCCATCTTTGAAGAACTTGTAAGTGTTCTTCTTGCCATCATGCACTGCTGCTCTGTCAAACTGCCAAGGTCTACCCAGTAGTATATGACACACATCCATGGGCATTACATCACACAAAACTTTGTCCTTGTATTTGCCCATTTGTAGCTCTATTTCACATTGTTCTTTCACAACCAGCTGGTGCCCTTTATGCAGCCAGGACACCCTATAGGGAGTGGGGTGCTCCCTAGTCTTCAGCTTCAGTTTTTCTATCACCTCAGTGGAAACCAAATTGTCTGTGCTGCCACTATCAATGATTAGCTGGCAGCATTTCCCTTGGACTTTGCATATGCTCCTAAACAAAGTCTTCCTTTTTGCAGGTTCAGTGACTTCTTTGGTTTGTTTCAACAGGACTTTATTAACCACCAAGGACTCTCCCCTCTCTGGAAGAACTTTTTCTTCAATTTCTGCTTCTTCTTCAACCTGGGCAACAACAACATTTCTTGGACCAGCACCCACATTCTCTAGACACTCATAGTGCTTATGTCCCACTCCTTGACATCTATAACACCTCAGCTCTCTGCCTCTGCCTCTGTCCCTGCCTCCTCTTCCTCTTCCTCTGTAAGAACCCCTTCTGCCCCTTGCATCATCCTCTGTAGATGCATTCTGAGGTGAGCTACTGTCAGCTCCATCCTTGGGTGTAGGCTTTCCTCTACCACCCTGACTTCCCTTCCCACGGAAAGTACCTCTCTTCTTGGCAGACTGTTTCCTCAGGAGTTTCTCCTCTGCTTTCAAGGCCATCTAATAGGCCTCTTCCACTGTCTTAGGAGACAGAAGACCAATCTCATCTTGGATTTCCAGTCTGAGACCATTCACATATCTGGCAGTCTTCTCTGGTGTATCTTGGAATTTCCCAGCTCTTATGCTCACTATGTAGAATTCTTCTGTGTATTCTTTTACTGTCAGCAACCTCTGTCTCAGGTTCTGCATTTGTCTCTATAATGTCAGCTGATAATCACTAGGTAAGAATTTACCTTTTAGTTTAGCCATCATTCTGGTCCAGCTCTTGATAGGTTGCTTGCCAACTCTCCTCCTTTCTGCCTGCACTCCATCCCACCAAAGTGCAGCATGTCCTTTCAGCTTTGTCACTGCAAACTTGACCTTTTTATCTTCACTTATTTCTTCATAATCGAAGCACTTGTTTAATTCATTTATCCAGTCTACCAGTTCTTCTGGATTCAGTCCCCCTACATAGCTCGACACTTCAATTATGGGCTTAACTGCAGATCCCAGAACAGTTCTCAGGAGCCTCATGTCAGGAGGAATTTCAACATTTTCTTCAGCTTCTTCTGTTTCAGGTTCGCTGATGTCTTCAGGATCTCTGGTCTTTCTTCGTTCCATGGCATCTAGTCTGGCCTCGACCCTCTGCAACATTCCCAACACCTCAGCGTTGGCAACAGGTCTTCTCCTGCCAGCACCTCTACCAACTCGGATTGCCATGTCAGCAAAACAACGTCAACCAGCTCTGATACCACAAATGACGCAGTCACTCCGCTGAAAGTCAAACTCTCCCCTTATTCGATGCCCTCGTTCTTTGTCTCCCCGTGGTCCCCTTTTATTCTTCGGTAATGTTATTCATAAATTTTGGGAAAATTGATAAATAAACATAATTGGTAGCTTTTATAATATTATATTGCAGTCCCGGCTTATATATATTCCACTATATATTCACTCTATAATAAACTTTCACTCTTTTTAATGTATTATTATTATGAGCCGACGGAATAATATATCAATGATTTATAACAATAACCTTTGTAATAATATTGGGTCCAACCACCTTAGCCTAGCGAACCAATCAACAACGGCGTCATACCTTGGTTAATTATCGTGCATCTCCGTCACGCGAGGGCCGTCCGATGGCCTGCTCTGAGATCAATGGCCTGTATAGATTCCGTTGCGTGTCCCACGATAGTCCTTTAATGTGCGAAATGGTGGTTTTGTGGGACGTCCCATCCACCACGTGTCATCCTCTCAATGGAATCGCTCCACGACCCAGCGATACCGCCTTCGTGCCAAAGGTGGTGCGGAATGGGGGCAATCCACCGTTGTAATTCCACTCTGGTTTTCTACATTACTTGCCTCGTTTAATGTATTGGTTTGTGCTATATTTGGCTATTCTCCGCGTGTTAACTGGTTTAATTCTTCGGTGGAGGAATTTAGTTACAAATAGACAGGTTATCTCGCGTTAGTTGGAATTCCACCCATGAACAAAGTCCATGACACATGCGCTGTGATTGGGATTTAATACACAAAGACCATTCGAACCATTAAGAGACACAGTACACAGAGGGAGGGAACTGTATGGCAGTATTATATACGCACAGGCTACACTCGCTTCACGATTAAACAAATTTACTCAGAAATACCAATTCGAGACAAATTGATAATCAAATGGGAACAGAATTCACTCAGTCGGAAGCAATTGCACAACACAGAATTTATTGTAGAAACCTTTCTTCTGTCCTCTCTCTCTCTCCTCTGTTTCAATTACATTCGAGAATACATTTATACATATACACATATGACTCTTCGGTTCCTCTATGAGGACTGTTTCGGAAACCAAAAGCCTATTATAATTTATCTAATTACAGAACTAACAGCTAGAAAAACTGAGCTATTCAACTTCCTCTGACTCTAATTAATCTAAAGAGTTACAATCAGCTAAGGTATTGACACCTAGCTGTAATAATTCGAATGTTTCCAAACCCTCCTAGCCACAAAATGTGGACAAAACCTCCTACATTGTTGGCTAGTGCCTAATGCCCCTGCATCATTTATCCCCCTAGCTCAGATTGAAGGCTTCAACACAAATATCTTCAACTAATTAGGCCATCCATAATCTTACACAGGTTATTGCTACTCAGAAGGGCTTATCTCACCTCCTACTCAGAGCTACAAATTTAGAGTCATCATGTTGTTCTGGATACATTTCACAAGTTACTTAGGCTTTCATACAAGGTCACACTTAGGTCGACATCTATTATCTTCTCCTACCTAATATCTCTTCCCACCCACACACACTACACAACTTTCTCTTGTCTTCTCTCTATCTTGTGTTATATTTGTTCTCATATTTCTCTTGGAAAACCACGAGTGCTTCCCTCAATCACACACATTGGTCAGGAGAATTATAGTTCCTTTCCTTCGGCTATATGGTAAACTAGAAACCTTGAGAGGGGTTACATAGCTTATACTCTTAGGGCATTTCAATACCACATACACCCCTCCCTCCACCATCTTTCTCATAACTATTGAAGTTGGGTAGTTTAGCTCTAATTAAATGCCTAAACAATTAACTCATGTAGATATGGAACTTCCCAATTTTCCCCTTATAGCTTCCATATCTCAGGGATCAATATTTGTGCTAGTTGTTTTATTCTTTAGCTTTAATATATTAAATAAAGATGAATATTACAAGTTTTCCAGGTATTTTGACCCATATACATTTACTTGGCCATATTGGCATCATTAACCAAAATAATTACAATATCAATAGGGATTAAAGGATGGGGCATTACATTCACCCTCTCTTCCTTGGGTTTGTTTTAGGGGGAATTCTCTTCTTTGATGTAGCGCCCACTTCTCTTTGTTTTGCAAGCTCAAGTGAAATATCTCCAAAACCTTCAATCCATTCCAATTCACCTGCTTATGTTAGGTCGTAGTGTTTCCCTCCTTCTACCCATGACTTTGAAAAAGAGGATTGAGAATAATTGATCTTCTAGTAGAGATGGTTTGGCTAACCCCATTACTTCATTAACTTCTACTAGAGGAGACGATGGAAATTTTACTAAGCTCATAAAGATGTTAATATCTCCCTTTCAGGAAGTCTTGTCATTAGTTGCTTCAATTGATGACTAATTGCTATTAAATGGAATCTAGTTAATCTAACACCACAACCATGATTCCCTATCATTTCCTCATTATTATTTTAGCATAAGATTTGAAAGGACCTTGTTTTATATTAAGGTTGCCCCTACATGTACTAAAAAACTAACCTTACATCATTTACTTAGAGATATATCCCCATAGGCCCTTCAATGAATACATATATACCTTCAAAAGGCTCATTGGAATAGTCTACAATCTCTTCTTCCACCTTTAAAACCTATAAAACCCTAGTCACTTAGCCAACATTTTAATAATAGTATATGCATAAATGTTTATTAAAAACATTACAAAAATAATAACAAACCAATTTAAATGAATATTAATATGATACTTTTCTCTTAAGAAAAAATAAAACTGCTAAATTATAAAACCATTTGATTGTTAAACACTTCATTAAATTATTAAAAATTATAACTAAATGTTTTATTTTACTCACACCTTTTTTACTTCTAATCTTATTTAAGATAATCATAATTATTAAAAAAAATTAAAACTATATATATATTTTTTAAATTATATATATAATTGGAAAAGATATAAATTTTTCAACTTCTAAATATTATTTAATATTAAATTTTATTTGCATTTCAAGATATTCCACAAAACTGTACTCACTTATTTCTAGTCTCTAAAACAAACTAATTTTCATATATTTTAATAAATTTAACAATAACCCAAGAAACAACAAATATTCTATCAATATGTGTATCTTTTCTAATTATAATTATATGCACTGTAAAAGTATTGGTTTTGACTAGTATCTTTTATATTCCAGCGTACAATCAATTTTTCTTGGTATCCAACTGTTATCCTATTGTATACATTGGTTTATTTCTCCTCCCTCAATGTGGTCGTATTGACTTACTTTACTACCTCTTTTGTTCTTATCAATTTATGAAAGAATTGATTTTTTATTATTATTTATCTTATAAGTTCTTTTATAAGTGGTTTACTTCTCAATTTTCTTCCGTGTAGGGTAACAAGGTGAAGAACTTCCCTTATCCATGTTTTTATTTATTGTTACTTTAATCTTTTTCTTTTTCGTTAGTATATTTTTTTTTTTTGGTTTTGTATTTATTTAATAATATTTGTGAATATTTTAAAACTTTCATTATAATAAAATATTTTTTTTAACTTTTTATTTAAATATATTAAATTCTTTTAGTCTTTTCTCAATATTACCTTATTGTAATATTAAAAATTTTAATCATTTTATTAACATATTTATTAATAAATTCGCTAATTTTTTTTCTTTTTCTTTTTCTTTTTTACTATATATATTTTTCTTTGTACTAGATATTTCTTTTATTTAATTATAATATATTTTATATTATCCTGGTATTTATAATAATAAATACTTTAAAACTTTTATTAAAATAAAATAAAAAATTTAAACCTTTTATAGATATTTTTAATCTTATTTTTATTCCTTTTTTCATTATTATTCTATTATAATAAAAAAAATTATTCATTAACCCCTCAATTTTTATTTTTATTCCCTAATAACTAACTAACTAACCAATAACGACTAGTTTTCAAAGCCTAGTTTTCATTGGCTATCTCCGGGAAATGATGTATCCATACTTGTCCTGAGGATGAACCGCATTAGATGGTTCGAAACTTGGACCAAATCATTATGATGTGATTAATCCGAAAGATGTATCCATACTTGTCCTGAGGATGAACTGCATTAGATGGTTCGAAACTTGGACCAAATCATTATGATGTGATTAATCCGAAAGATATTTATCTAAATTATGGAACTGCCATTAATTCGAAAGATATTTATCTAAATTATGGAACGCAAAAGTCTTAGATTTAACAATATATTTGTTATTAAGTTAAAAACATTTGATAAGTATGAATTTTGGAATAGTTTTTAAATTATAAACTATGATTAACATAATTTATAATAATTATATCATTTAAAGATGTTTTTTTTCTTCTTCTTCTTGACACTACCAATAAGGTTTATTTACTTTAATTAACTACTCATTTGGATGAATTTAATCTTTAACAACAACATAATATATATTAGATATCGCTTTTGGATTAAATAACTACGTAGAGTAAGTCATTATGCTATGACCATATCCATGGGTGTTAGCCTCAATTGGCCAAACTTCTCATGATTTTCAATAGTCCACATAGCACTAGAGTAAGTCATTATGCTATGACCATATCCATGGGTGTTAGCCTAAACTGGCCAAATTTATCATGATTTTCAATAGTCCACATAGCATCAGTCATTTCATAGTGTGATATTTTGTATGCAAATATAAAATATTAATTGAAACTAACATTGCTTATCCCAAATTAATAAAATTCACGTTTATTTAAAGGAGTTAGCAAAACAAAATGAATTTTATAAGGAGATAACCACTATTGCTTATATATGCAACTAAGTCATGTCCACCAAATTGGTTATTATAGTATGATCATCCACTCAACTGTAACAATCAACTATGGATTCCACACATAAACTAAATCATACTACCACCAAGGTGAAGGAAGCTCATATAAAAGCCTACTCTCACTCAAACTAACCCATTACTCTCATGACAAAGCCCATTTACTTACTAGAGCACTCTAGATTGTCATTTAGTCAATAAACAACCACAATATTCTCTTACACTAATCTACACAACACATAGGAGATCTCCCCTTTATTCAATAATGCCCCAAAGATATGCTTCCTTCATAATGCTATTTAGTGCATGAAAAAATAATCCAATTGCTAAATGTATGTCAAAAACCACTTCGCCTCAAAATAGTCAATCAGTGGTAATAACAAGCTTGTGGGTTTGAGGATATTTTCTTTAGTAATTGTGGACATTTCAACTGTGCTTTTCGCGCACCCCAAACCATTCTATTCCCTCTCATATGTTCAAGAACAAGTTTCCCAACTTATATGAGTTCTTATTAGTGATAACCACCTAAAAATATTGTGGTTTTTATAATCATAACAACCGTAACATAGAGAAAGAATATCTCCATGACATGGGAGCATGCCTAGCCATGTCTACAAATAGTTCAATAATAAAATGATGATCATCAAAAAGACAACAAGATACATTTTCTTCCACGAGATTTATCCTCTTGCTAATGATATGATGCTTGTACTTGATACATACAAATAATTCAAAAATTGTTGAAACAATGTGTAAGAAAGCTTGTGAAAAAAAGAGTAGTACTTCCAAAGAAAAAAGACAAGGCTAAATCACTCAACCGCCCCTTTTTCTCGTCCCTTCTTATAGTATTATGGTCTCCTTGTTTTGGTGAATATTACATTAGAATACATTTTATGCTTTACACATATTTTTACATATATATAAAAACATATATCACGAGAATAATCACACTATTTTATTAATCTACCGCCAAAACTTACACATTTCTAAACACCAAACCTAAAACCTATAAGACAAACCTACCCGACTTCACTTTCATCTCATAAACCATGTTATGCAATTAATATATAATATTAGTCCAAAATTAACACTAAAATATTACACAAAACAACTTTAATATATTAGACTTTAATAAAATAATATATACCATTAAAAACCCACCTTAAAACGACATCTCAAACCCATTGAAGCAAACAAATAATTCATGATTACTACGATGTGACTAAATGTATACATAACGGTCCCTATCTATATCCTTTTGTATTATATGATATAATTAAGTTAAAAACACAATCATTCAAGAACCAGACCAGACCACTTAATTTTTTGGAAAAACCTTCCTGACCACTTAAGGTTTTGAATATTTATATGGAAAAACCTTCATGCTGGACAATGATACACCCACGATTAGACGTCCGTGCAACGCGGAGACAAAAATGAAGAGGCATTATTATTAAAGTCGAAATAGAAACCTCACCACGGCTATGCAATTTGGATTTCAATTTAACGTAAAGGTGGATGTATTTTTATTTAATATTAACATTACCGTGTAGAACAATATATTAGGTAACTTTAAGTAAATTTATCACATATAATTGAAAATACAACCATTTAGTTATATATATATATTCTTAAGGTTAGGTTTGTTTGAGGAGAAATGCTCTTCTTTGTTTTTTACCCATTTTATTTTACTTAAAACTTACGAGTGAAACATTTTCAATGCCCTCAATCGTTTTTAATTCACCAACACACTTTAGGTTTTCTTTAATGTTTTTATCTTTTTATGTGATGGCTAGAAAGTATAGTATAGTTTGTCTATTTCCATTAGTTAATTATTTTTCATAGAAGAAATAATAGGAAATTTACTGTGATAATTAGTTTAAGTGCTAATTAATGGTTAAATTATGTTTGTTAAGACACTAAGATATTTATTTGTTTTTTTTTTAGAAATATTACTTGATGAGCAGAAATTGATTTTTGATTAAATAAAATTAGTTATGAAAGTAATTACCATAAAAAAAAGATTGATGGTAAAAATATTCCAAGAACTGAGAGGTAGTTGAACAGAAACAGTTCAAACAGTTACCCCATCCTTTGAAGATAAAGGCATATCCTGGTGAGGAAGAGGAGTTTTGTTCGGTAACTGGAGAAAAGAAATTGAGAGAAGAATTCACGAGCTGGTGGTGATCAGTGGAATTACTCAGAATCCTAAAATTTTCCGGAATAGAGGACTGGATTGGGAGTCCCAAGGTCCCTTTCAGAACCTTTGTCAACTCACATATCTCAGGAGTGGAGCACGGGGGAGAGATGAGGACGTAATTGCCTCTCTCAAGGTAGGGAGGACAACATCAGTCAATATTTGGAAGAAAAATAAGTATGTATGCCTTTGGGAATCTGAGTTTGATATATGAATGATAAAATCAGTTTGTTTGTTATAATCTGTACATGTTACTGTATTTTATTATGATATGAGAAAACTTCTATGTATACTTTTAAAATAAATAAGATGGCCAGATAGTCTCTTTTAATATACTCAAGAAAGGTGGTAAACAAGGTATGAATGGTGTTAAGAAAAACCCAGATACTGAAATGAAGTTAAGAACTAATTCACTTCTAGCAACTATAAGACAGAGAACTGTTAACACAGATCCTTCGAGACAAAGGCTCCGTGTTGGTTGTTCTCTACAACTATGATAAACACGGACATAATGGTCCAGCCATTTCATTTTAAAAACAAAAAGAAAAGTAAATGATGGAACCTTTAACCTTTAATCACAAAAAAAAGATTATGTAGTCAACGATAGAGCAAGTTAAAGACTTATATAATGAACATCAAATAACAGGAAGTTGTAAAGAGCATCGTGCAGAGAACATAGTTACAACAATAGAGACATGTGAGTGAATCATGTATAATCAAGAACTGAAAACTATTATTACCATTTTTGAACTATAAAAATATGTATCTGTCAACAGAGTATTGAAAAGAAGATTAAACTACTGTATGTAAAAATTAACAATATGATGTATCTCTAACTCTGTACTTGAAATGGTAGAAACCAGTAATCTCTATTATATTCTTGAGGACAACAAGAGAACTGTATTATCAGCAAAATTACTGAACGTCAATTCGAACATAGAAATAGAGTTCTTCTGTATTTTGAATTCCTGTAGTTTGGAAGTAACATATTATAGTATTGAAAACCTCTAGTCGACTAAAGCAATAGAAGCGAAATAGCATATGTAAAAAAGTGTTGGAAAATAACTAAACCTTCACTTCAGTTTTGCACAACAGAATTATGGAAAAAGTAAGTTCACCATAGATGCAGAATATTTAACATTTATATATACAAAGCAAGATTTCGGATTAAACTATTCCGCCATAAACAGGTTGCATACCAAGTGCACCTAACATAGTGAGGAATTGAGTCAAAGACTCGTTAAAAAAGCCATAGTCAAAACTCTGAGACGTTGAGGGCTTATGCCAAGAAAACAAATATAAATTACGCATGAATGTGATTCAACAAACCACAACTGTCATACATTTTCCTATGGCATGCCCAACTTGGGTAAGGCCTGTAGAATGAAACTTATGACCTAAAGAAACAATAACAAGACAATAAACTTCATTGTGAGACAAGCCTCTTGCAAATTTAGGACTCCGTGACAAAATCGTTAACAGAGAAGAGTACCTGATGGAGCAGGTATTCAGAGTTTAGAATAAAGACCAGAAGCCTAGCATATCAAAGGGTAGTCACCACAATGCCAGGCCAATAATTTACCTACACGAATAGAGGGAAGAATGTCAAATAAGCGAGAGACGCAATCACCCAAATGCTAAAAGAAGGAGTTTAAATAGTAAAATGATGGCCTTACCTGTGTAAACCCTTCGCAGAAGCCAGAAGGTAGAACTGCAAGTAAAACCACAAAAATAATGGGTCAATGTATTTGTAGACATTTGGAAAAGAAAATTACATAAACTCGAATTATCAACTCTTCCATTAAGACATTCATACCTGTCAATTTCGCCTACGGGCAGCTTGGAGGTAGAGGTGCTCCATCCGGAGGAAGGGTTCGAACCATCACTGCGGCCAAAGTCAAAATGATAAAAAAAATTAAATGCAAGTAAGAATGGGTTTTAGAGTAGAATGGAAACCATTAACAACCGTAATAACACAAACTGTGCTCACATTTGATTAAAGAGAAACCATTCCACTAAAAATAGATACCAGGAATTTCACGACAACCTACATGTTTACTCACCAACTGGATTGAAGGAGAAACCAGACTGACACTAAGGAGAATCCTAAAGGAGGTTCGATGCAGCGGTAACAAGACTCTCTCGCGGATCTTTGTGGTGGAACGCTCGAATGACTTAGAGATGGTTAGGGTTAGGATAATCATTACCCAACTAATATGAAACCCTAAACGATTACAACCTTTGGATTCCAAGCATGAGCATATAGACGGTGGAAGGGGCAGTACAGGTGTCCACCATAGATGAGTTTGCCAGAACGGAGCAGCTTTTCTAATAAACAAAATCATTTGCAAGATTTTACAATAAAGGCATAGCTGAGCGATAGGATAAAGTTAATTAAACCGATAATAGGTGCCATGAATACAACGTACGTGGTAACCAAATCCAAGAGGACAGAAAATCTCTTTTAAAACCAAACAAGATATGCTGACAGGTCACCTCCTCGAGAACTGGAAAACACGATGTTAAAAACCTTATGTTTTAATACTTTAATTTATAGATAGTTTTAACCCAAAGTGCAAAATAGTTATATATAACATGTGATGTATATTTCGTATAAGTGCTAAGTGAAAACTAAGAAGTTAATTTTTTATTTTTTTTATGAGTATATAGTAGTATGTTACAAGTGGTATTAGAGCAGCGTTCGCACGAGGGGACCCTATGGGTCACCTAATATGACAAATTGTGTGTAAATGATGCACATATAAGAAAGCATAGCAGGAGAAGATATGGGAAGGTGGTCAACACAACAACCACCCTAGAACACAGGGGAGCCTGTACCCCAACCACGATCAGAAATGAACCTTGAGATGTGGATTCAGCTGAGTGGATCAACACTAGCAAACTAGTAGACTTTTGGAGGAACAACAACATCATACTAGCATTCTGCCAAACACAGTGTAGAAGTTACAGGAAGAAATGGTATGGGTCGGGACTGACAATGAACGCTTAATGCAAGAGCAAGAAAGGATACTCAAGAGCCTTTCTGACAAATAGAATCAGGGTGTGGTACAACCCAGTCCTGACAGAGATATGCAAGAAGGCAATGAACAACATGAAAGGGACCAAACCACTGACAGAATGGAAAGAAGTCACTCACAGCGAAGCAATAAAAATAGAAATTTCAATGAGGCTGAATCAGGTAATGTGTCAGAACAACAATAAATTAAGAAACAGAAAGTAGAAATGCAAGGTAAGTTTTGGAAGATAAAACTACCCACATTTGACAGAGAAGCGGAGGAGGTGGCTAAAGCATGGTTAATAAATATAAATAAGTATTCTCAAGTCTACAAGTATAGCAGCAATCTCAAAGCCAGACTAGCCATCTACCAGTTGAGGGAGAAGGCCACATTATGTTGGGAGGAGGTTAATAATGTCTGCAACATAGAAGATCAGGACGTGACTTGGGATACATTCCAGCAATAGTTTAAAGATAAGTACCTAACTGATTGTTTCTATGAAAAAAAGTATAGAGAGTTTCACGATATAAATTGGGTCAATTGACGATGGATGAGTACATAACCAAGTTCACTTCCTTACTCCGTTATGTTCCTTATCTAAGGGATGAAAAGGCTAAATTTTAGCAGTTCCTAAGTAGTCTTCCGACTCACATGAAGAAACGAATTGAGTTCGTGAATCCAAGAACCATGGACGAGGCAATCCATAAGGCAAGAATGTGTTATCAGCAATCCAAGGCAAAAGGAGAGCCGGGTAAAAAATGGCAATCGAAGAAAGAACATAAAAGAAACTCAAATTTCAAGAAAAGTAGAACCAGTAATGTTAGGAATGCTGCAAGAAGTTTAGTAAGTAAACAGTTCAGCAGAAACAATCAAAGAACTCGGTGGCCTGCTGAGGATAAACCCACAGAGGCTTTCAACAAGCTGGACCAAGGACAAAATCAAAAACCACCTCTACGGTGTTGGGGGTGTGGTGAGGCTCATTATTATAGGAACCGTCCACAATGGGGGAGGAGCAAAGCAATTGCTAATTTACAAGAAGCTTCTACAATGGGAGATGTAGCCAAAAATATACCTAGAATTAACGCAGCATTGGAAGATTGTCAGGCAGATTACCAACCAACGATGATAGAGTTGGAAGGTAAGCTACGTTCACAAACTGTTTCTATTTTGGTTGACCCAGGTGCAAGTTTAAGTTATATAAATCCAAAAATAGTAGAAATACGTAAGTTAAAAAGTTAGAAATTCAAGAATCCATGGTTGGTACAGTTAGCCACTGGAGCAAAGAGAAAATTTTGTGCAAATATTCCAAATTGTACAATAGAAATTAGTGAACAACAACTAACTGTGGATCTAAATATATTACCCTTGGGATCCTACGATGTGCTACTGGGCATGGATTGGTTGGAAAAGCACTGGACATTGGTGGATTGTAAGGAAAATGTTATATACTATATAATGCAAGATGGTACTCGTAGGGAGATTCAAGGAATAAAGAAACCCATATAGTTGCATCTTATTACATCCTCTCAAATGAGTAAGTGCATGAGGAAGGGATTTCAGATATACACCATTCAAGTGGGTTTTACTAATTCCAAAGAAAAGACTCCAATGAGGGAAAAATTTCTAGTAGTACAAGATTTTATGGATGTGTTTCCAAAGGAAGTACCAAGCTTTCCACCTAGAAAGGACATTGATTTTACTATAGAGTTAAATCCTGGAGCATCATCGATTTCAAGGGCACCATACCGAATGAGCATACCAGAATTGACCAAACTGAAGATGCAGCTACAAGAACTCTTGGCTAAAGGGTATATCCAACCAAGTGTATCCCCTTGGGGAGCACTAGTGCTATTTGTAAAGAAGAAGGATGGAACCATGCGAATGTGCATGGACTATCGACAACTCAATAAGTTGTCTATCAAAAATAAATACCCTCTACCGCGGATTGATGATTTGTTTGATCAGGTGAAGGGAGCTACTATATCTTCAAAGATAGACTTAAATTCGGGATACCACCAGATCTGGATAAAAGATGAAGACATATACAAAATTGATTTTCGTACCATATACAGGCATTACAAGTTTGTGATGTTACCATTCAGATTGAATAATGCACTAGCAACATATATGAGGTTGATGCATGGTATATTTCACCCTTTTTTGGATAATTTTGTGTTGATATTTATTGACGAAATTTTAATTTATTCCAAGAATGTGGAAGAGCATAAAGAGCTCTTAAGGATAGTGCTGGAAATGTAACGGAAGCATCAACTGTATGATAAGTTCAGCAAGTGTGACTTCTTCAAGGAATAAATTTAGTACCTTGGTCATGTTATTTCTGTTGAGGGAATCGCAGTTGATCCAAAGAAAATTAAGACGATTATGGAATGGAGGGTACCCCAAAATGTGGCAGAAATATGATCCTTTATGGATTTGGCCGGTTATTATTGACGGTTCATTGAAGGATTCTCAAAGATTTCTTTCCCAATTACCTCCTTACAAAGGAAGGGAAAAATATTTAAACGGACAAAGGAATGTCAAAACAGATTTGAAAGGTTAAAAATTTTATTGACTACAACTCCAGTGTTGAGAGTAGTTGATCCCAATAAAGAATTCGAATTTTACATGGACGCGTGTAAAGAAGGAGTTGGGGAAATTTTTTCACAAGAAGGTAAAGTAGTTGCCTATGAATCATGGAAGTTAAAAGAACATGAGCAACGATACTCAACTTATGATTTGAAAATGACAACGGTAGTGCATGTACTCTGAGTATGGAGGCACTACTTGCTTGGAAATATATTTGTACTCAAAACCGATCATATCAGCTTAGCTAACTATTTTAAGCAAGATGATCTTAATTCTCGTCAGGAAAGATGGAATGCCTTCCTAAGCGAGTTTGACATTAATATGCAACATGTGAAGGATAAGAAAAATAGAGTAGCATATGCATTGAGTAGAAAATTGCATGGTGTTTATGAATTGTACTACAATCAGATTAAATGCAAGTTTCTGGAACAAATAAAAATAAAATATGAGAAGGATTTTCAATACCAATTTATGTGGCAACAAGCAGAGGAGGCCAGAAAACAAGAAAAATATGTTGATTACAGATTTAGCAAGGATCGGTTACTAACTTTCAAGAAGAGGATTTATGTTCCCAATCGAATGGAATTGAAGGAGATGATCTTGAACGAATACCACTAGAGTAATTACTTCGGACATCCCGGGTATCAGAAAATGCTAACAACAATTAGGAAGAATTACTTCTAGCCAGGTATGCGAAGAGATATTGCAGAATATTTGAATATATGTTTGGAGTGCGAGCAAGTAAAGGTGGAGCATCAAAATCTAGCTGGATTGATGCAGCCTATACTAGTACCTGAGTGGAAATGGGAGGTAATATCCTTAGACTTCATTACTGGTTTACCAAAGTAAAAGAAGCACAATGACTCCATTATGGTGGTGGTTGATTGATTAAGTAAAGAAACACATTTTATACCAGTACAGTCCACTTATAAAACGGTACAAATAGCAGATATATTTATGTGAGAAATTTTTAGATTGCATGGTATTCCAAAGACTGTCATATCTGAAAGGGATGTGAAGGTTATTTACGGGTTCGGGAACCCAAATTAATTTCAGCACTGTGACAAAAAACGTATGTAGATAATAAAAGGACTTATCATGAATTTGAAGTAGGGTATCATGTGTATGTAAGGATCAAACCAAAGAAGAGTACATTAAGGTGGGCCTCTTGTGCCAAGTTGGCTCCCAGGTTTTGTGGGCCTTTCCAAATTTTGGAGAGGGTGGGACCTGTGGCTTACTGATTTGCCTTACCCAGCCATATCCGTGTACACAATTTCTTTCATGTATCATTACTAAAGCGATACGTACATGACCAAAATCATGTAATCCACTGGAAAATCATTCAGGTAGGTTATGAATACATAACCTAAATTGAAATACTAAAGTTTATGAGAAATTAGCTCAAATTTTGTTGACTACAGGTCGAACCGGATGGTGAGTTTCTGGTCGAGCCTCGGCGTATAATCCATCGAAGAGAAATCATGCTCCAGAGGTGAGCCATCACCCATGTTAAGGTGCAGTGGAAGCACTTTGTCCCGGATGACGCTACCTGGGAGGATCAAGGATTTGTTCGGGATGCTTACCCAGAACTGTTTGTTGAATTAGAATGAAACATTGAGGATGATGTTCACTTCCAGGGGGGAAGTTGTGATAGCTGGCTTAAGTGTAAAATAATGGTTATGTTATGTTTGTTAAGACACTAAGAAATTTATTTGTTCTTTTTAGAGAGATATTACTTGATGAGGAGAAATTAATTTTTGGCTAAATAAAAATTAGTTATGGAAATGATTTCCATAAAAAAAAAGGACTGATGGTAAAAATTTTCCAAGAACTGAGAGGTAGTTGAACAGAAACAATTCAAATAGTTACCCCATCCTTTGAGGATAAAGACATATCCCAGTGAGGAATAGGGGTTCTATTCGGTAACTGGTGAAAGGAAATTGAGAGAATAATTCCCGAGTTGGTGGTGACCAGTGGAATTACTTAGAATCCTGAAATTTTCTGGAATAGAGGACTCGACTGGGAGTCTCGAGGTCCCTTCCGGAACCTCTGTCAACTCACATAGCTCAGGAGTGGAGTACGGGGGAGAGACGAGGACGTAATTGCCTCTCTGAAGGTAGGGAGGACAACATCAGTCAATATTTGGAACAAAGATAAGTATGTTTGTCATTGGGAATCTGAGTTTTATTTATGAATGATAAAATCAGTTTGTTTGTTATAATATGTAGATGTTACTATATTTTATTATGATATGAGAAAAATTCTATGTATACTTTTAAAATAAATAAGATGGCCAGATAGTCTCTTTTAATATACTCAAGAAAGGTGGTAAACAAGGTATGAATGGTGTTAAGAAAAACCCAGATACTGAAATGAAGTTAAGAACTAATTCACTTCTAGCAACTATAAGACAGAGAACTGTTAACACAGATCCTTTGAGACGAACGCTCTGTGTTGGTTGTTCTCTGCAACTATGATAAACACGGATAGAATGGTCCAGACATTTCATTCTAAAAACATAAAGAAAAGTAAATGATGGAACCTTAAACCTTAAATCACAGAAAAAAAAGATTTTGTAGTCAACAGTAGAGCAAGTTAAAGACTTATATAATGAACATCAAATAACAAGAAGCTATAAATAGCATCGTACAGAGAATATAGTTACAACAATAGATACATGTGAGCGAATCATGTATAATCAAGAACTGAAAACTATTGTTACCATTTCTGAACTGTAAAAATATGTATCTGTCAACAGAGTATTGGAAAGAATATTAAACTACTGTATGGAAAGATTAACAATATGCTATATCTCTAACTCTACACTTGAAATGGTAGAAACCAATAATCTCTATTCTATTCTTGAGGACAACAAGAGTACTGTAATATCAGCGAAAGTACTGAACATCAATTCGAACATATAAATAGAGTTCTTATGTATTTTGAATTCCTGTAGTTAGGAAGTAACATATTACAGTATTGAAAACCTCTAGTCGACTAGAGCAATAGAAGAAAAATAGCATATGTAAACAAGTGCTAGAAAATAACTAAGCCTTCATTTCAATTTCACACAAAAAGATTATGGAAAAAGTAAGTTCACCATAGATGCAGAATATTTAACATTTATATATACAAAGAAATATTTCGGATTAAACTATTCCACCATAAACATGTTTCATACCAAGTGCGCGTCACACAGTGAGGAATTGAGTCGGAGACTTGTTAAACAAGCCATAGTCAAAACTCTGAGATGCTTAGAGCTTATGCTAAGGAAACAAATATAAATTACGCATGAGTGTGATTCAACAAACCACAATTGTCATACATTTGCCTATATCATGCCCATGTTGGGTAAGGCCTGTAGAATGAAACTTATGACCTAAATAAACCAGAACAAGATGGTAAACTTCATAGTGCGCCGAGCCTCTTGCAAATTCAGGACTTCGTGAAAAAATTGTTAGCAGAAAAGAGTACCTGATGGAGTAGGTATTAGGAGTTTAGAAGAAATACTAGAAGCCGAGCATATCAAAGGGTAGTCACCACTATGCCAGGCCAAGAATTTACCTACACGAATAGAGGGAAGAATGTCAAATAGATGAGAGAAGCAATCACCCAAATGCTAAAAGAAGGAGTTTAAACAGTAATATGATAGACTTACCTTTGTAAACCCTTCGTTGAAGCCGGACAGTTGAACTGCAAGTAAACCCACAAAAATAATGGGTCAATGTATTTGTAGACATTTGGAAAAGCATATTATATAAACTTGAATTATCAACTCTGTCACTAAGGCATTCATACCTGTGAATTTTGCCTACGGGAAGCTTGGAGGCTGAGGTGCTCCATCCGAAGGAAGGGTTTGAACCATCGCTGCGACCAAAGTCAAAATGATAACAAAACTTAGATGCAAGTAAGAATGGGTTGCAGAGTAGAATGGAAACCATTAATAACCATAATAACATAAACTATGCTCACAGTTGATTAAAGAGAAACCATTCCACTAAAAATAGATACCAGGAATTTCACGACAACCTGAAGGTTTACTCATCGACTGGATTGAAAGAGAAACTGGACCGACACTGAGGAGAATCCTGAAGGAGGTTCGATGCAACAGCAGCAAGACTCCCTTGAAGAGCTATGCGGCAGAACACTCGAATGATTGAGAGACGGTTAGGGTAGTCATTACCCAGATGAGATAAAACCCTAAACGATTACAACCATTGGATTATGGGCGTGAGAAGATCGACTGTGGAAGGGGCAGTACATGTGTCCACCGTAGATGAGTTTTCCAGAATGGAGCAGCTTTTCCAATAAACAAAATCATTTGCAAGATTTTACAATAAAGGCATAGTTGAGAAATAGGATAAACTTAGTTAACCTGATAATAGGTGCCATGAATACAACGTACGTGGTAGCCAAATTTGAGAGGATGGAAAATCTCTTTTAAAACCAAGCAAGATATGTTGACAGGTCACCTCCTCAAGAACTGACACACACGATGTTAAAAACCTTAAGTTTTAATACTTTAATTTATACATAGTTTTAACCCAAAGTGAAAAATAGTTATATATAACATGCGATGTATATTTCGTATAAGTGCCAAGTGAAAACTGGATACACGCAAGTGTACAAATTGTATTTAATTAAATGTAAAAACAAAGAAGTTAAATTTTTTTTTTATGAGTATATAGTAGTATGTTACATTTACCATACTAGTAGAGGGATTGAGATTTTTGATATTTACTTTTATAAAAGTATTGTCATTTTTCATTTCAATTGATGACTTAATTATTAATGGTATCTTATTGATCTAACACAATAACCATAACTTTTTATCACTGTTTTACTATTTTTTCAATGGATTTGATAGGATTTTATTATTATGCCAAGGTTTCCCCCTTCAAAAAATATGTTTTTACCTTCAAAGAAACCAATGGAATACTCTACAATATTTTTTTTCCATCTCTAAAACCTACAAAACCTTTATCCTTTGTCCAATCTCTTAATAATATTTAGTGTGGGAGTATTTGTTGAGCATATTGCAAGCAAATCTCTAAAACCTACAAAACCTTTATCCTTTGTCCAATCTCTTAATAATATTTAGTGTGGGAGTATTTGCTGAACATATTGCAAGGAATGATGACAATCAAATTTAGTTTTAGTAGGTTTTAGTAGATATTAAAACAATAGTTTTTTTTAAAGAGGGATTGAGACAATTCCAAATATTGCAAGGAATAATGACAACTAAATTTAGTTTTTGTAGATGTTAAAACAATAGTTTTTTTTTTAAAAGAGAGATTGAGACAATTCCAAATATTTCATGTTAAAGTGTAAAGTCATTTCATTGTTAGGCAACTTATTAATCCCAAAAAAAACTACATGTTAGAGTGTTTTATTTTTATAATTCATAAATCTATATTTGTAACATCATTTAGAATAATAATAATTTAATAAAAACTTAAATATAACAATTTATATAATAATAATAATAATAATTTAATTTAAGTTAATTTCAATATTATGGCAAAGTCAGACACTAAATTAGTGTGTAAAACTTCCTTGGAACAAAAAATCTCCTCCATATAAGAATTCAATTTTTAAATTTTGTAAATATGTACATACTTTACCTCTTTCCATTTAAACTTGTAATTTTTTTAAGAAGGAAATACATACTATGAACTATTAGACCTATTCAAATTATATATATTTATTTTAAAAATTTAATCTTGTTTTATATATATATATATATATATATATATATATATATATATATATATATATATAATTTTTAAAATTTTTTAGGTTGGTTTGACCATAAGGATTTGAATTTTGAATTTCATGGTTTACATAATACTTCATAACATAAGGATCACCAATTGCTCTATTCATCATGGCTTCTTTTGTAAATGATTTTTCACAATTTCACTACTACACCAAATACAATTATTCATCAATAGTAACAAGCTCAATAAAACACATCTCTAAAGACTTAAACCCATTTATGTGAAGAAACAAATTGTTCACCAAACCACTCAAACTAAAATCCTTTAACAACTTTTAATTAAACGAAAATTCTTTAAATTTTTTTAATTTTAATTAGATTTTTAATATTAAAATAATAAAATTTATTTAATATTTATAATATTATAGTATTTAAAATATTACTTCCTTATTATTGAACTCTAATGTAAAGACAAACTGCCTTTTATATTTTTCAATAAATTTAATCGAACTACCTTTTATATTTTTTAATAAATTTAGTCATAGCCAGCGAAAAAAACAAATATTCTACCAAAGTATGTTGTCTTTTGTATTCTACGCATCATTTTCGTTGGTATGGCAGTCTCCTATCTTGTATGTATTTGCTGCACTGTCAGTGTGGTTGACTCACATTAATACCATTTTTGTTGCTCTCTCTTTCAACAAAAATGGTTGGTGAATGGTATGTATTTGCTGCACTGTCAGTGTGGTTGACTCACATTAATACCATTTTTTACTCCTATCTTAATGCTCTCTCTTTCTGGCAAAATGGTTGGTGATAGGTAAATATATCTCTAAATAAAACAATGTGGAATTTTGATACAAATAAAGAATCCAAGATTGGGAACAACATGAAGCCTTTCTAGAAAGGAAGAATCCAAGACATTATAGAAAGCAAAAATCCAAGATTATATAGATGTTAACTTCACATTAAAGTGAAGGAAGAATCCAAGACATTATAGAAAGCAAAAATCCAAGATTATATAGATGTTAATTTCACATCTAATATGGCTTCAAACAAATATGATGCCTTTAATTATAAGGTTTTGCAATTAACTAATTTTGTTATTTTTGTTTGTTTGTTTGTGCAGGTAGCGTCAACTAAATAAATCAAAATAAATTATGGAAAAATAACATATTAATTTTTAGTATTGATAGTTTATTTTTTATTATTTAAAATAATATTTAGAAATGAAGTTTAATATAAATTATAAAATTAAAAAGAATATAGATATAAATTTTAATATTTTATAAATGATTAATATTTATTAAAATTATAATTGGTTTATTAATTTTTTTAATTAAAATAAGAAATTGTATTCATAAAATCTATGTTATGAGCACAACAATTACATTAAAATAAAACAATTTCAAAAGATAATTTTATGGATAAGAGGATTTTGTGATTTCACATCATAACAAAAATCTAGGTTTCTCTTAAATCTAGCATATTATATCTCAAGGTATAAATCTGCCAAAACATTCAAATTTCTGCAACACTTGATAAACATACAAACTAATGGAGAAGGTTGGACTAGGTCTCCTTGCAATGAATCCCTATATTAAGACTAAACAAGAGCATTAAGATTAGCCAACTTTTTCTTCATGTCACCGATAGTGTTGCTCGAAGAAGAGGGCTCCATTGACCACTTATTGAGAGCAATTTGCATATAATATTCAACGGTTGACGAAGGCTTGTTAATTCATCCTTCATTTTCTATATTAGAGATATTTGTTCAATAAACATTTCCATGGTGGAGGTCACACTTGAAACCGATTGATTGTATTTTGGCAACAACGTAGTGATATCATATGGGAGTTGTTGAATCTATTCCACTAGGTGCCCTTATGCTTCACTAGGATTGTTGGGCATGTTGAAACACATAAAAATGTGAAGATGCAGGGCCCTACTCTAACCTTCAATGGAAAATATGTTTTTGTTGATCAAAAATTCGGTTTCTTCCTACTCAACACTCTTTATCTCTCTATGGATGACCACCCAACACTAAAGAGAAAACTAAATTTAACTATTGAAAGGAAATACCAACCATAGAGTCAACAAATGCTAGTTTTTCTAGGTTTGAATACAAAGGAAATTATGATCTTCTCCACATGCACCGAATGCATTATTTGACACCTTGAAAATTACCTGAAGGGGCCTGGTTAGGCTAGCATCACCTTCCCTCCAGCCCCAAAATCGTCCAACCCACACAAAGATGACAAAATTATTCCACTAAATTGAGAAGAGAGAGCCTAAAATGCCATTGCATCTAGACAATAATTCCAATCAAACTCGACATGTGCCACAAATAACAAAATACAAAGGATTATGTAAGGAAAGAAGTGAAATAACCCAAGTAACCCAAGTATAAGAGTTGAAATATACTCAATTCCAAGAATTCCCCAACCTCAAGTAAAAAATAATAGACTACTTACCACTTCCATATTGACCATATTATAAGGAACATAGTGACGCCCAGAATCATGGAGGAGTGCATATCATGACCGAGAGTGCTGGGATCATCATTAAATATACTACCATTTGCATAGATCCATTGAATTGTACCTAGAAATGTCATCATTCAATTTTTTTCACCTTGATTGTAATAACTAAAAGCTAAGGACTAAGCATTATAGGGAAGCAAAGGAACCCTAGAGAAATCCATGTCCAACATGCCAAATCATAGGTTGACATTAATTCTCATGAAATCGATGAGATGGGCCATTATTGCACACCCCGGGATGGGATGGTCTAGCAACTTGTATATAGAAGACTTATGAGCCCCATACCATAAACACAAACAAGGACTCTCTCATGAATTTTACCAATGATCCTTCCCAAAATCTCGCATGAGACTTGTAACTAAGTTTGTATGCAGTATTTTCGATCAAGGTTCCACTTGGCACCAAAAAATTTGAAACAAATAAGGTTTAAAACTTTAGGCATAACATTTATGTAATGGAACAAATGGACTCTTGGTTATTGATGCATAGTGTCCTTAAGGCCAAAGAGGAGAATTTATTGGCTATATCATTTTCATCCTTTTTATGTTGAAGCAAAACATGGTGCAACTCAAATGAATGAAACTTATTTAATAAAACTAATACTCTCCTCATAATATTCTTAAGATGAAATTCTTTTGGAAGAGATCCTATGCCCATATATTTAATAATAATTCTAGATTCCCTGATAATGGAAAGGTGTTAGGTCCCCATATTTTTATTTTTGTGCCCCATGAAGCCCCCATATTGTTATTGTTGTGCCCCATAAAAGCCGACTATTGTTACTGTTGTGCCCTTACATTATTATTGTTATGTAGGCCCTGATTATATTGTGACTGTTTAGACCCCTATATATACCAATGAGGTATTGCCATTTGTATCATTGGGAATTGTTCATTTATGTGATGTAAAAGGAGGTTTCCCCTCGAATAGGATTATTTTCAAGTCATTGATCTATCTTTTCTTATTCTTTGTGATTTGGTTACATAACATTTGGTATCAGAGCTCTGGATCCTAGGGTTTTGCTTCTTCAAACAATCATCTTGGTATTTTAGATATAATTTTTTTTATACGAGGCTTCAAAAGATGAAATTTCGACCACATGGAGCCAAGATATTTATTAATATATTGTAAAACAATGAGAACTTAGTTCGCTATATTTTTTGGGATATAGTCTAAAGAAGTTAGGGTTTCTTCATGCTCCACAATTATGTCTCAAACAAGTGTTCCAAGTAAAATCATCATAAATTTCACTTCATGTATATGAATTGAATTTCATAAAAGTTACCGAAATTTAACAGACTATAGTTTTTCATGTATAATTTTCAGAGTTGAAGGTTAAAACAAAGAAATGTGGCATCCCATACAATTTCACTCTAGTGGACTAGTCCATAATCAAGTCATCGTGGGTCTCACTAGTGGGGTTTGAAAGAAGACACATAGGGCTACCACAGAATTCCATTTCAAACATTGGGAGGTTAAAATCATAGAGATACAACAATTTCAAGTTAATACTTTGAAACAAGCTCAAAATCAAGCTCTAAAAGGTGTGTATTTTTAAATTTTCATAACTTTTGTTTGAAAAATTAGTTTGAAGTGATTCAAAGGGCATAGTGAAGCATAGATATCATTAATTGGTTCCAAAATTCCTCTAAAACAAAAAAATAACTACACCTATTAAACCCTCATAAATCTCTGCTATCATGCATGAAGAGAAATAAATGCAACAAGATATATCAAAATTATAGGACTAAGTGCAACAAATTTCACTCTGGTAAACAGAAACCAATTCTGAACTAAAATGGGGCATGGATGGTTTAAAATGGGACATGTATGGTTCAAAAGGGACATGGAAATTTTAAAATCAGAGCTGAAAGGCTTGAAGGATGATTTAAAAGCATAGATGGAAGGTTTGAAGGAAGGTTTGAAAAATTTACCATAAGAAAGGATTCCTAATGGTGACAAGGTAGTCCATGAAAGTCATGATGAGAACAAAAAGAATGTGAGTCATTATTTTAGAGACTCTAAATCAGGTCTAAAGATCAACCATATCCCAAAGATTGATATGAGGAAGTTTTACGGGAAAGATCTAGTAACATGGATACTACAAATGGAGCAATTCCTTGATCTACATGATGTGCCACACAATGGATTTTTTCGTGTAACTTGGAAAATTTTTATGGAGGAATTGATAACACATTACGAGGATACAAAGAGAAATACCTTATTTATCCAATAAATAAATCTCAAACAAAAGGATTCAATGGCGTAGCACATTGAGGACTTCCAAATATTGAGTATCAAGGTAACTGATATTCCATAGGAGCATATGATTGATTTCTTCATGGGGACATTAAAGGATAACATCCAACATGAGGTTCGGCTTTGGGAACCTAATTCATTGGAAAATGAATTCAGGGTGGAAAGAAAATTTGAAAGCAAAATTATGGTGACAAGGAGGTCTACGACTCACAACTATAAAGATGGATGTGTTGTTGCTCCTAACCTCCCACAACCTAAAGGTATTTATTAAAATTGTGATATAAGATACACTAAAGTTCATAAGTGTGTTGAGAAGAAACTATTTTACATAGATTGTGAAGAGGAGGAAGAAAAGGAACAAGAAACATCAAAAGAAGAGGATATACACCAAGAACCAACCCCAAAGAAAGAAGAAATGAATATGAAAATATCTTGTAATGCATTGGTGGGAATTACAACTCCTAAAACTCTCAAGATATAAAGATATATAAAGAAGAAAAATATAATAGTGTTGATTGATTCAGGTAGTACCCATAATTTTATTCATTGTAAGATAACCAAGGAATTGAATTTCTTTCTATATCTAGCACCACAGTGCCAAGTGATGGTTGAAAATGGAGGAACTATAAATTTCTCAGGGAAGTTACATACTATCATGCTAACCATGGGGGAATATATATTGAATAGTCCAATTATTTCCATTCCAATGGTTGGTGTTGATGTTGTGTTAAGTGTCCAATGGTTACAATCTTTGGGGACTATAGATTTTAATTTTCAACAACTTTTCTTGAAATTCTTTTATGAAGGAAAGGAAATTGAATTAAGAGGTATGAAAAGGAATTCGGGGAAGATAATCATCTCTAATGACATAACAAAGAATTTTAATAAAGTACAATAAGGTGTAATTTCACAATTATGCTCACTCGATGTTAAAACATCGAAATCATCCATTTATCTATATCTCCAAGAGTCATGGACAATAATTCCAAGGTATTTCATACTCCCAAAGGTCTCCCACCTTTTCATGATCTTGATCATACTATTCACTTGATTCTAGGATTTTTTATGAAAAACATCAGACCTTACAAATATCCCTATGCCCAAAAGAGTGAAATTGAACGTATGGTTGCAAAAATGTTAGAGGTAGGTATAATTCAACCTAGACAAAATTCTTTCTCTTCTCCAATATTATTGGTGCACAAGAAGGATGGATCATGGTGTATGTTTCTTGATTATAGAGAGCTCAATAAGCTCACTATTAAAGATAAATTTCCCATCCATGTCATTGATGAATTGTTGGATGAATTACACAGAGAAATTTACTTCACCAAGTTGGATCTTCATTCTAAATATCATCAAATTAGAATGAAGACAGAAGACATTCAAAAAACACCATTCAGAACTCATGAAGGTCATTATCAATTTTTTCTCATGCATTTTTGCCTTACTAATGCACCTTAAACATTTAAAGGTTTGATGAATGCCACTTTCAAACCCTTTCTTAGATAATTTGTGTTAGTATTTTTTGATGATATAATAATCTACAACAAGTCTTGGAAAGATCATGTTCAACAGGCTGGCATGGTTCTTAAAATATTGGATGAGAATGATCTAGGTGGATATTGGTGGCCACTCGCCTATTCCACCTAGACCCCCAGTCACGTTATCAGTTTCCTTGTTTATAGCAACATTTATTATTTTAGCAGTTTTTTGAGTCCTGAACTTTCGTAGCAATTTTTGACCCCCTAAGTAGATTTTTTTTGAGCTGGGTGGTTATGTACCTATGGAAAATATTTTATTACTCGAAGATATATTTATGACGAGGTATCGTATGTGCCAAATAGAGATAATATGACCAAGCTACAACCCTGGGAAATTGGTTGCCCAACAAACCCCAACGGGGCCCACAAAATCTTGGTGTTCCATCTCTTGGGATTAGGGTTTTAGTTTTTTATGATTTTCCCTTGTTGTTCAATAATAAAAAGGCCTTTGAGGCTCATTGTATCATATTTTAGAGGAATGTAGCCACCACATCTCTTCTCATAGATAAGATACCATCGCCCGAGATAGTTTATTTCCATTCTGTATGTAAGCATATTTTAGTTCTTTGATATTAATGAAATGAAGTTTTATTTCTGCTGCATCTCCGTGTTTATGTTTATATCTGTATTCTATTGCATTATTGCATAAGTCTTATCAGTGGTATCAAAGTGGTCTGCTCTTTATCTATTTTTCTTTGCATGTTTCCAACGAGGTGAGGGTATAAGGAGTTAGGGCTCGAGCTGGTTTAACGTTTGCTAGATCAACCTCGCAAACCCTAACGACCTCCCATGGAGAAAGAAAAGAAACATGAGGGAGCAGGAGATCCTTTCAAAATATTGCTCGAGGATTCCCTTGAGAAACAAAGGAACACGATGATGGATAAATTTTCCAAAATCCTTCGACAACTACCCACAGGCGACACATATTCATCCAACAACCAGTCTAGAGGTGCCACTCCTTTTAAGGTACAAGTTAATTTTGAGATTCCCATATTTGAAGGCTAGATAGATGCAAATGATGTTGATAGATGGTTTAATATGTTGGAAGGATATTTTTCAGTTCATGACTTTTCCAATCGGGAAAATATTACTTTTTCACTCCTCAAAGCAACCCCCCATGTTAAAGATTGGTGGGAAACCTACTGTGAGCAAAAGGATGACAAGGAATCCTCACTATTTTCAGCTGCACCCACTTGGAATTATTTCCAAGACGCCATCAAGGAAAAATATTACCTTGTTGGGAGCTATGAAGATAAATACATAAAGTGGACCACACTGTAGCAGGGAAAGGACCAAGATGTGTCAGATTTGACAAATGGTTTTCATGTCCTTCGCATGAAGTTGGGTATTAAGGATTATGAGCGAAATTTGGTACTTAATTACCATGACTTTCTACATAAGTACATCCAGGACAAAATGGATTTCCTAGACATCCCCTCGCTTGGTTCCACATTTTGATATGTTGTCAATATCGAGCATAAGTTTAAACAGAAGAAGCGAGACTTTGGATCTGTGAATCCGAAGTAAGGGAAAGGTGCCCCAAACCACCGAACAAAGGACAAAGCCAAGGCAGGGTGACCCATGAAAACTCGTCGAAGCCGAAATCAAAGAACAACACCATGATGATAAAGAAGGACATGGGAAAATGGTGTGAGTTCCATAAGAGCCCCACTCACAACACAAGTGAGTGTCAGGCCAAGTAGTCATGAGTAGCCAAGCTGAAGGCTTCCAAATCATATGCATGTTATGAATATAAGTCAGAACCCAACAAGGGGAATGACAAAGGGAAGAATATTATTGATGCGGATTGTAACGCCACCATTTCCACCACCATGATCCAGAAGGATGAGCCCAAATATCCCAAGGATGAGGAGCACCTCTTCCACTGACAGATGTGGGTGAAGGGTTCTCCACTACAATTCATCTTCGAAAGTGAGATCCAAAAGAACCTCATTTTAGCAGAGGTCATGAAGTGGTTTGGCCCACTGATCACAACACACCCACATTTTTACACCATTGGGTGGCTTCACCAAGGATGACATCTCTGTGTCATCCAATAGTGTTTCCTTCCCTACAACATCAAGCCATTCATAAAAGAGGTATTGTGTGATATTGATCCTCTTGAAGTTTTTGATGTATTATTAGGCCAACCATACTTGTGGAAGCGGCATGTTGTTTATGAGTCTAGGTCTCACACAATTAGTAAATAAGTTGTACGTGATACCAAATTTAGTGTCGCTTACCACCATCTCTTTTATCACTATGAAGTAATGTAGTAAGATAATTTCCTGGACTGGGAAATTTTTCTTCCTTATGATTCACCCTTAGGGAAAGAAGAATATTGTGGCCATGACCTCAAGACAGGGCTCCTCCGCACGACAATAATAGATGGATAAGGTCGTGGAGGAGTACATGGACATCTTCACCTCACCCACAGGTTTACCTCTACATGGTTAGGTCAAGCACTCCATAGATATGAGATTGGGCACGCCACTACCCAATGGACTGATCTATCAGTGCTCTATTCTAGAGAACGATGAAATTAAGAGGTAGATTCAGAATTTGTTGTAGAAAGGTCACATCAATCCAAGTTCATGACCCTCTGGGATCCCAATCATGTTGGTACAGAAGAAGAATGGGACTCGAAGACTCTGTATTGACTATTAAGCACTGAACAAGATCATTTTCCAAAATCTGTATCCAATCCCACATATTAATAACATTTTGTACCAGTTCAAGGGGGGAAAATATTTCAGCAAGATGGACTTGAAGTTCGGCTATCACAAGGTACCAATTGAACCCTCCAATGTGTCGAAGATTTCCTTCAAATACAAGGAGGTAATTTTTGAATGGTTGTTCATGCCTTTTCAGTTGATGAATGCCCCCTCAACCTTCATGAGGATGATAGAAGACATCTTGAGACCCTTCACCAACTCATTCACGGTGGTATATTTGGATGGCATATTGATCTTCATCCAGAGTTTATAAGAGCACCTCCACCATATTCGAGAGGTCCTCCAAAACCTGCAACCACACAAGTTGTGTGCCTATTTGGAGAAATGCACTTTTGGTATGACCTAGGTTCAGTATCTAGGGTACATCATTGATGAGAGAGGTGTGCATGTGGACCCAACCAAGATACAAGTCATTGGGGATTGGCAAGCCCCAACCACTCTAACAGAGCTCTGAAATTTTTTGGGTCTTGCCAACTTCTACCACAGGTTCGTGTTTGGGTTCTCTCATATCACTTGGCCTTTGAGTTAAGTCACCAAGGGAGGATAAAAAGCAAAGGTATTTTGGTTTGAATCTCAATAGCAGGTGTTTACTGAGTTGAATCATCGCCTCTGCTCTGCACCAATACTCACATCACCAGACCTGCAACGACCATTTTAGATTAAGACATATGACTCTGACTATGCTATTGGTGCAGTTCTTACTCAACAGGGGCATCAAGTAGAATATAAAAGTGAGACCCTTGTAGGCACAGTCCGAAAGTATCCCACCCATGACAAAGAGATGTATTCCATTGTGTAGGCTTGCCAAAAATGGAAGCATTACATTATGGGGAAGGAAACGGTCATCCATGCATACCACCTACCCCTATAGTTAATTCATACACAAGGGAAGTTGTAGAATGAGCACCATCATAAATTGTCCAAATACCTGCAACAGTTCCATTTGAACATTAAGTACAAGAAGGGAAGCACAAAAAATATAGACTGCCTCAACTGGCTATCGTTCATGGAACTGACCATTGTGCATGTCTCTTGTGGGCACGAAACTTTGGAGTAGCCACATATTTACAATAGCGATCTTGAATTCAAAAACACATAGTAGACTCTTCTGGAAGGCAAGGACATTTCAAATTTTGACCTCTAGGATGCATTTTTATTCCACCTAGGATACCTCTGTTTTACAAGTAAGTGTGCCAAGATGATTTTGGAGGTGCACTATAGTTGTATCATTGGAATTTTCAGGGTAGAGAAAATAGTGGCAGTTCTACAACAATATTTTTATTGGCTGAACCTTTGACAAGATTTTGGGAAGTACATCAGATCCAACATTGTATGCATCATTTCCAAAATGACCATCAAGAATAAATAACTATATACTCCTTTTCCTACACCTATTCTACCTGATCCAGGTGGATATTGGTGGCCACCCGCCTATTCCACTTGGGCCCCCACCATTGTCTCTTTCAGTTTTTCAGTTTTGGCATAACTTACTATTTTTAGCAGTTTTTCGGGTCCTGAACTTCCAGAGCCGTTTTGAGGCCCTAAACGACGTTTTTTGGGTATCGGACTACCAGCAAATTTCATCATCAAATTTGTCCCGAAAGTTGTAGTCCTCGGATAGAGCTTTCTAATGATGTATCATGTGCGTCAAACAGAGATAGTATGCCAAAGTTACGTCCCTGGGAAGTTGAAACACCAATTTACCCAAACGGGGCCCATAGTTTTGGCGCTTCATCTCCTAGGGTTAGGTTTTGGGATGTTTAGGGTTTTCCATTGTTTCTCAATAATAAATAGGCCCTCGAGCCTCATTGTAACGTAGTTCAGAGGCCTGTAGCCGCCACATCTCTTCTCAGAGATAGCTACCAGTGCCCTAGCTAGTTTTATTTCCATTCTGTCTGTAAGCAAATTTCAGTTCTTTGATATTAATGAAATGAAGTGTTATTTCCGCTGCATCTCTGTGTTTATGGTTATGTGTTTATTCTGTTGCGTTCCTGCATAAATCCGGATCAGTGGTATCAGAGCGGTCTGCTTTTTCTCGATCCTTCTTTGCATGTCCCCAACGAGGTCGGGGTATAAGGAGCTAGGGCTTGATCTGGTGGAACCTTTGCAAGATCGGCCTCGCAAACCTCGACGGACGCCCATGGGGGACAAAAAGAAAGATGAGGGAGTAGGAGATCCTATCAAAATATTGCTCGAGGAGGCCCTCGAAAAACAAAGGAACGCGATGATGGATAACTTTGCTCAGATCCTTCAACGGCTGCCCACCGGCGGCGCATCTGCATCCAGTAGCCACTCTAGAGTTGCGACTCCTTTTAAGGTACAAGTAAATTTTGACATTCCCATATTTGAGGGTCAAATAGACGTAGATGCCGTAGATAGATGGTTGAATCTATTAGAAGGATATTTCTCTGTTCATGACTTTTCAGACCGGGAGAAGATTATTTTTGCACTCCTCAAAGCTACCCCCCATGTTAAGGACTGGTGGGAAACCTACTGTGAGAACAAGGACCAGACAGAACCCTCTCTGTTCTCGGATGTACCAACTTGGAATTCTTTCCGAGACGCCGTCAAGGAACAGTACTATCCCGTAGGGAGCTATGAGGACAAGTACATACAATGGACCACGCTGCGACAACAAAGGGATCAAGATGTGCACGAGCTGACGAATCTGTTCCATACCCTGCGCACAAAGTTGGGTATCAAAGATTGAGAGAAACATTTGGTGCTAAAGTATCGCAGTTGTCTGCACAGATACATTCAGGAGGAAATGGAGTTCCTCGACATCCCCTCGCTTGGTACGGCATACCGGTATGCTGCCAAGATTGAGCAGAAATTCAAACAGAAGAAGCGAGACTTTGGATCTGCGAATCAAAAGCAAGGAAAAGGTGCTTCCAAACCGCAAAACAAAGGATAGAGCCAAGGCATGGCGGCTAAAGACAACCCGTCAAAGCCACAAGAAAAGAACAACACCGTAAAGCCAAAGAAGGACACGGGAAAGTGGTGTGAGTTCCATAAGGGCTCCACTCACAACACAAGTGAGTGTCGGGCCAAGCAGTCGCTAGTGGCCGAGATGAGGGCTTCTGAGTCAGATGCATGCTCCGACTCCAAATCAGAACCTGAAAAGGGGAATGAAAAAGGGAAACAGATTATTGATGCGGAGCCCAACGCCACTGTTGCCACTACAAAGGTCCAGAAGGAGGAACCGGAAGATCCGGAGGAGGAGGAACGTCTCTTCCACTCCCAGATGTGGGTAAAGGGCTCCCCTGTACAGTTCATTGTCGACAATGGGAGCCAAAAGAACCTCATTTCAGCAGACGCCGTGAAGCGGTTGGGCTTGCCGACCACGGCTCACCCACATCCATACACCATCGGGTGGCTTCACCAAGGACGAGATCTCCGCGTCAGCCAGCAGTGTCGCCTTCCCTATAGCATCAAGCCCTTCACGGATGAGGTATTATGTGACGTTTCTCCTATTGATGTTTCTGATGTATTATTAGGACAACCATACTTGTGGAAGCGTCATGCTGTGTATGAGTCTCGGCCTCGTGCTGTTATTGTTACTTTGGGAAATAAGTTGTACAGGATACCGGAGGTACCACCTCCTGCTGCTATCTCTTTGGTTACTGCAAAACAATGCAGTAAGCTCATTTCCCAAACTAGGAAATTCGTTTTCCTGATGATCCGCCCCCAGGGCAAGAAGAAGACTGTGGCCACGACCTCCAGACAGGGCTCCTCTGCACGAAAACAACAAATGGATAAGGTTGTGGAGGAGTACGGGGACATATTCACCTCACCCACAGGGGTTCCTCTGCACTGTCAGGTCAAGCACCCGATTGATCTGACCCCCGGTGCGCCGCTACCTAATGGACCGATCTATCGGCGCTCTGTTTTGGAAAATGATGAAATCAAGAGGCAGATTCAGGAGCTGTTGCAGAAAGGTCACATCAGACCAAGTTCATTGCCCTGTGGGAGCCCGATCGTGTTGGTACAGAAGAAGGATGGGACGTGGAGACTCTTTATTGACTATCGGGCGCTGAACAAGATCACTGTCCGGAATAGGTACCCAATCCCACGGATTGATGACCTTCTGGACCAACTCAAAGGTGCAAAATATTTCAGCAAGATCGACCTGAAGTCTGGGTATCACCAGGTACCAATTGAACCCTACGATGTGTGGAAGACTGCCTTCAAAGCCAAGGAAGGCCTTTTCGAATGGCTGGTCATGCCTTTCGGGTTGACGAATGCTCCCGCCACCTTCATGAGGATGATGGATGACATCTTGTGGCCATTCACCAACTCATTTGTAGTGGTGTACTTGGATGATATTCTGATCTTCAGCCAGACTTAGGAAGAGCACCTTCACCACATCCGACAAGTCCTCCAAACACTGCGGCAACACAAGTTGTGTGCCAATTTGGAGAAGTGCACTTTTGGCATGACCCAGGTTCAATATCTGGGGTACATTATTGATGAAAGGGGGGTGCATGTGGATCCAGCCAAGATCCAAGTCATTCGGGATTGGCCAGCCCCGACCACTATAATAGAGCTTCGCAGCTTTCTGGGTCTTGCTAATTTCTACCGTAGATTCGTGTTGGGATTCTCTCATATCACTTGGCCCTTGAGTCAAGTCACCAAAGGAGGAGCGAGAGCAAAATTCTTTTGGTCGGAACCTCAACAGAAGGCATTCAAAGAATTAAAAAATCGCCTCTGTTCTGCCCCAGTGCTCACCTTACCAGACTTGCAGCAGCCATTTGAGATCGAGACAGATGCCTCTGACTATGCTATTGGGGCAGTTCTTACTCAACAGGGACATCCAGTGGCATATCACAGTGAGACATTGTCTGAGACAGTTCGCAAGTATCCCACCTATGACAAAAAAATGTATTCCATTGTGCAAGCCTGTCGACAATGGAAGCATTACATTTTGGGGAAGGAAACAATTATCCACACAGACCACCGGCCCCTGCAGTTCATGCAGACACAAGGGAAGTTGCAGAATGATCGCCATCAGAAGTGGTCCACATATCTGCAACAGTTTCATTTGAACATCAAGTACAAGAAGGGTAGCACCAATAATGTTGCAGACTGCCTCAACCGACCACCGATCGTGGCACTCACCACCGTGCTCAACTCTTGTGGGCACGAGACCTCTGATTGGCCGCTTCTCTATGAGAGTGACCCAGAATTCGGCCACACTTACAAGGCACTCTTGGGGGGCACGCAAGTTCCAAATTTTCACCTCCAAGATGCACTTTTATGTCACCTGGGACACCTTTGTGTTCCTTCAAGCGAGCGTGCCAAGATTATATGGGAAGCACACTACAGTCGAGTCGCTGGGCATTTCGGGGTCGAGAAAACAGTAGCAATACTACAGAAGTATTTCTATTGGCCGAACCTTCGAAAGGATGTCGAGAAACACATCAGATCCTGCACTGCTTGTGCCATTGCCAAACCGACCATCAAGAAGCAAGGCTTATATACTCCACTACCTACCCCTAGTCGACCGTGGGAATCCATCTCCATGGATTACATGTCGGGCCTGCCTTCTACTAAGAATGGAAATGACTGTGTTTTCGTGGTCGTTGACAGATTCTCGAAGATGGCCATCATGGCGGCTTGTAAGAAGAATATCACAGCAGAAGCCACTGCTAAACTCTTCTTTGAACGAGTGTGGGTGCACTTTGGGATCCCACAGTCTATCATATCAGATCGAGATAGCAGGTTCCTCAGCACATTTTGGTCCAGCCTCTGGTCAATGTTGGACACAAAGCTCACCAAGTCCACAACTTTCTATCCCCAAACAGATGGCCAGACAGAGGTCGTCAACAGAATGATTGTACACATTCTGCGCATGTACAATTCAAAGCATCCACGCACATGGGACGAGAGCCTCCCCTATGTACAACATAGTTATAACTGGGCTCTCCACAGTTCAATTGGCCATAGCCCCTTTCAGGTGGGCTTGGGATTCCAGCCACTATGTCCCATTGACGTAGCCATGCCATTTGCAGCTGCTCAGGCCGATTAAGCGCACGTCCAGTCTGAAGTTGACAAAGCAAGTAGCTTCATCGAGCACATTAAACACATCTGCCAACAGGTTCATGATATATTGGGCAGAGCCAATGCAAAGTACAAGCAGCGCCATGATCAACACCGGGTGCCACACAACTTCCAGGTGGGTGACAAAAGTATGGGTTGCATTTGCGAGAAGGAGCGCCTCCTTTGGACCTCTACCGCAAGCTTCGCCCGCTCCGCTATGGGCCATACACCATCACCAAGGCTATATGGAACAATGCTTTCGGGAGCTCGGTATTCCACCATTCGCTAGTGCGCACCCGATCTTCAATGTGGATCGCCTTCGTCCTTACTTCCCACCTCTACTAGACACTTCGTACATTGCAGAACAACTCACACGCTTGAGTTAAACCCGGATTGCATGGAATAGGCCACCCACAGATTGTATCATGGACATGCAAATCAAGAACACTCGTCAACAGCAGATCCAACTGTATCGGGTTGTCAAAGCTGGCCAACTCCTGCACCAAGGAAAGTGGTTCACCAGGGACCAAGTTCAGCAGAAATTTCCTCATCTCATGGAGGAACTTAACGCAATGGGGACCACCCGCCCATTGCGTTAAGTGGAATAGGCGGGTTATGTGTTTATTCTGTTGCGTTCCTGCATAAATCTGGATCACTACCTTGGGAATCCATCTCCATGGATTACATGTCAGACCTTCCTTCTACTAAGCATGCCAAGAACTGTGTTTTCATCTTTGTTGAAAAATTCTCTAAGATGGCCATTCTAGAAGCCTGCAAGAAGAGTATCACTGCAGAATCCACTACGAAGCTCTTCTTTGAATGAGTGTGGGTACACTTTGGGATCCCAAATTCCATTATCCCATACTAGGACCATAGGTTCCTAAGTACATTTTGGTCAAGTATTTGGTCGATGTTGGTGATGCAGGGTTTGCAGAATTAACCCCACAATTAGCCACATCAACATTATGGAGTCAATGCTACTCCATATTCACCCATCAGAATGGGTTTTCCCAAATATCTCCTTGGGTTTTATTCAGACCCTTAATTCATAACCCACTTTACATTTTATAACATTAACATTTTTTATGCATATATGTGGAAGCTTATATCATAAGTGGTTCTCGGGTTGATAACTCATATAACCATATATTAAAGTTTTTTACCTTTTTATCGTGGTCAACCTTCGCATTACCTTATTGCATACAAAGCCTCACAACTCTGTTCCATATCCCATTTTAAACCCTTCAATTCATACCTTATCGCATATCCACTATGCGCATTCGCGAAACTTATCGTCGTTTCTTTGATTTATCCACTTCGCAGTACGCAACAAATATTATATATCGCTCTACGCCCATTTATTATTCCACCGATTGTCGATTTCTATCGTATGCGATATGCGATGCGATTGCATACTTTACCAATTTGCAAATCGGAAAACATAAGATTTCGCATATCGCAAATCCTAACTTATCTCACTTCGGCTCTTCACAAATTTACACTCATCGGCACTTCGCAACTTTACACTCATCGACACTTCGCAACTTTACACTCCTCGGGACTTTGCATATTTATCTTTCCACCGTTAAATATTATTCCATATCGCAAGCGCCATGTGATATGCGCATGGTTGCTCTGCTTGACACGTGACTCTTCTTCACACATTAAAAATTTATCTTGCGATGATATCTTTGTTGTTAATCTTCGCCTTGATCCTTGTCGTCTGATCTATTCCTTTGGAAAACTTCTAAGAGTTTTCTCTAAAAAAATTTCTTTTGTTCTTCGACTGCCACTGCTCTACATCTCCATCTCCTGTACGCTACTCTTCCTGATCTTTCTCTTCTGATTCTCACTTAGATCTATGGCCTTCACGCTGCTACACTCTTATCAAACTTTCTTCAATCCAAAATACCATGGCGTACTTGTTCTCTGAATCTGGAATTCAGATTTTCTTCTCTTTCTTGGTCTTCACACAAGTTTATCTGCACTTATTTCCCCCGTTAGCTTCATTTACAACCATTTAACTCTAGAATGGAATCACACAGATTCTACCCAGCCATTAAGTCTTCCATCACATAGTAAGACTTATTAATTCATCAAAATTCATGTAATTAGTTAATTATTTGAAAGATATCGAAATCGTTCAGTTACGGATCACTCAACACGTAAAAGAAACAAAACATAGTCGCCATGAATTCAAATTCTTATTGATCAATAAATCGTACAGATACAATAAAACCTGCTTACAATCTGACTTTGGTCTGATGTGCCTTACATGGCCCTTTCCTCTTCTACAAAACCCTCTCTGTTCTTGGGCTTTTCTCCCTCTACTCTATCTCTACTTCCTACTTCCTACTTACTCTCTCTACTTGTCTCGAAGCTTACAATCAAATATCCTTTATTACCTATCTAGGAATTTTCTCTTAATGCCTTCGAGGCTTACAAATATATACAAAAGGTTCTACAACCAATTCTGGTTCAGATTTTTGTGTAACCAGCTCCAAAAATAGAAGAAAAGAGATATCAACGCCTTAGAAATAAGCCACTTCGAGGGGGAAACCTCCAATACATTACATAAATGAACAATTCTTGGATGATACAATTTACAAAACCTCCTTTCTATATGTAGGAGTCCATGGGGCCATAATGTAATCCTAGTGGGCCACAATGTAATCCTAGCCGACCTAACAATAATAATTTAAGGGCACAATAATAGCAAAATGGGGGTTACAAGGGTACAATAATAACAATAAGGGGGTTACACTAACAACAATAAGGGGCTATACTAGTAATATAGGGACCTAACATGCCCCTCTCCTTCACAAAAGTGTTGTCCTCAATGCTTGAGTAGCTCTGGGTGCTTCTGTATAAAATTCTCATCCTCCCATGTAGAATCTTCAGTGGGTAAGTTCTTCCACTTGATAAGATACTCTGAAATTGATTGATTCCGTAGCTGTCGAGTTCTTATTTCCGTGACCACTTCAGATTCCAATATGAATTTTCCTTCCTCATCAAGTTCTAGAAATATTGTTTGAACTGGAATATTTTCACCTATAACCTTCTTTAAGCATGAAACATGGAAAAATGGATGCACTCGCGAAGAAGCAGGAAGCTCCAATTTGTATGCCATAGTACCAATCTTTTGGAACACCTTTTAAGGGCCATAGTACTTTGGCGATAATTTATTATCCTTCTTAGCTTGCTTGAGGGACATTTTTTTGTATGGTTGTAGCCGTAAAAATACCTAATCTCCTACGTGAAAACTTCTCTCACTATGATGTTGATCTGCCTGTTGTTTCATTAGATTTTGTGCCAAATTCAGGTTATACTTTAAGAGTTGGAGAACTTCCTGCTGATGCTCGATGTGATCTTCCACTGCTTGAACCTTCAAATTTTCCCTTAAAGATGATGTGATGGATGGTGGATGATATCCAGAAAGTGCCATAAATGGGGTAATTTTTGCTACAGTATGGAAGGAAGTGTTATACCACCATTCAGCGAGAGGTAACCACTTGACCCATTGTGTTTTTTTATCAAATACAAAAAAACGAAGATATCCTTCCAAACATTTATTTACTATCTCAGTTTGACCATCATATTGAGGATGATAAGATGAGCTATGAGCTAATTGAGTACCCAAACAAGAAAAAAACTCTGTCCAAAAATTTCCAGTAAAAATGGGATCTCTGTCACTCACAATAACCCTTGGGCTTCCATGTAGCTTTTGAATTATGTCCACAAATGTAGTAGCAACTGTACTTGCTTTAAAAGCACAAAAGTGTGCATACTTAGTAAGTCTATCAACTACCACCATGATAACACTCTTTCCTTCGGACTTAGGTAAACTTGTGATAAAATCCATTGAAATCTCCTCCCATCGTTGACTTGGAATGGATAAAGGTTGTAGAAGTCCCGAGGTCTTAATTGTCTCAACTTTATTCTGCTGACAAACCAAACATTCTGCCACAAACTTTTGAATATCAGATTTAAGGCCATCCCAAAAAAATTATTTCTTCACCCTATGGTAAGTTTTTAAAAATCCTGAGTGTCCTCCTCAAGGAGAAGTGTGCAATTCTAGAAGAATCTTTTGTTTTAGTTGGGAATTCTTACAAAGATATAAGCGATCTTTGTACCATAAGGAGTCATTTTTCCAACTAAATGTATCATATGTACTAGGATCTTGCTCCAACTTATGAATGAGTGTCCATACATCTTTGTCCTTCTTCCATTCATCTCTTACTTCGGTTATCCAATCCTGTTGGATAATAGAAATGGCACAAAGCAATGCTTCCACCTCATCATTCTTTCTGGAGAGTGCATCTGCAACAACATTAAGCTTTCCTTTTTTCTAGATTATTTCAAAGTCATAACCCAAAATCTTTGTGGCCCATTTTTGCTACTCTTCTGAAGATAGTTTTTGTTCCAAAAAGTGTTTAAGACTATCATGATCAATTTTTACCTTGAAGTGTCTTCCCATTAGGTAAGTTATCCATTTCTTTAGTGCATGCAGTATTGCTAACATTTCCTTCTCATAAATAGGTTTCTGTAAATACTTTCCTTTGATTGGACGACTTTCAAAAGCAATGGGTCTTCCTTCTTGCATTAAAACAACACCAATTCCATTTTCTGAGGCATCACATTCCACAATAAAGGTTTTTGTGAAGTCTAGCGTAGCTAAGACCAGTGCTAGGCACATTGCCTCTTTAAGATGTTCAAAGGCCTTAGTTGCTTCAGGAGTCCATGAAAATGCATCTTTCTTCAATAATGTTGTTAGAGGTGCTGCTATTCTCCCATAATTCTTAACAAACTTGTGATAATACCATGTTAACCCGAGAAATCCTCGCAACTGCTTTATGGTTGTGGGGACTTTCCATTCCTTAATGGCTTTAATTTTGTTAGGGTCTACTTTAACACCCTCATGAGATACAATATGACCCACATATTCCACCTCTTGTACTCCAAAGAAACATTTGGATGTTTTTGCATATAATTGTTTCTCCTGCAATAGTTTGAGCACCCTGTCAACATGTTCAACATGATCCTTCCAAGACCTACCGTAGATTAGTATATCATCAAAAAATACTAGCACAAATTTTCTAAGGAAGGGTTTGAAAATGGAATTCATCAACCCTTGAAATGTAGAAGGTGCATTGGTAAGGCCAAAAGGCATGACCAAAATTTCATAATGACCCTCATGAGTTCGAAATGTTGTTTTTGGAATATCTTCGGTCTTCATTCTAATTTGATGATATCCTGAACGAAGATCCAACTTGGTAAAATAAATTGCTCCATGTAATTCATCCAATAATTCATCAATAACAGGAATGGGAAATTTATCTTTAATGGTGAGCTTATTGATCTCCCTATAGTCCAGACACATTCGCCATGATCCATCCTTCTTGTGTACCAATACTACAGGAGCAGAGAAATAACTTTGACTAGGTTGAATTATACCCGCCTCTAACCTTTCTGCAATCATACATTCAATTTCGCTCTTTTGGACGTAAGAATATCTATAAGGCCTGATGTTTGGAGGAACACTTTCTGGAATCAAATGAATAGCATGATCATGATCACGAATAGGTGGGAGTCCTTTGGGAGTTTCAAACACCTTGGAATGATTGTCCAAGACTTGTTGGAGATCTGCAGAAATAGATGATTCTGATGTTGGAACTTCTAGTGAGCATAATTGTGCAATTACGCCTCGCTGTTCTTTCTTTAGAAGCTTTGTCATGACATTAGAGCTTATTATCCTTCCTGGCTTCCCCGCAATACCCCGTAATTCGACTTCCTTTCCTTCTGAAAAAAATTTCAAGAAAAGTTCTTGAAAATTAAAAGATACCGTCCCCAAAGATTGTAACCATTGTACTCCTAGTACAACATCAGCACCTCCCATAGGAATGGCAAGCATTGGACTAGTCAATACATATTCCCCCATAGTTAGCTTGATATTATGGCATTTTCCAGAGCAATTTATAGTTCCTCCATTTGCAACCATCACTTGACATTCTGGTGCTGGGTATAGGAAACAATTTAATTCCTTGGCTACCTTACAATGAATAAAATTGTGGGTGCTACTTGAATCAATCAACACTATTACCTTTTTCTTCTTGATTTTTCCTACTATCTTGAGAGTTTGAGGAGTGGTAATTCCTGCCAGTGCATTACACGATATGGTCGGATTCATTTCTTCCTCTTCTAGGGTTGGTTCCTGGTGTATATCCTCTTCTTGTTCATTTTCTTGTTCCTCTTCACAATCTATGTAAAATAATTTCTTCTCAGCACACTTATGACCTTTAGTGTATTTGCTATCACAACTGTAGCAAAGCCCTTTTGCTCTTTTTTCTTCCAATTTTTGTGGTGTCAACCTTGTAGGTTGTGGAAATCTAGGCGTAGCAACACTTCCTTCTTTATAGAATTGAGTGGTAGGCTTTCTTGTCGCCATAATTTTACATTCAACTTTTCTTGCCAACTGAATGCCTTCTCCAATGAATTCGGTTCCAAAACGTGAACTTCATGTTGGATGTTATCCTTTAAAGTGCCTATGAAGAGATCGATCATGTGTTCCTCTGGAATATCAGTTACCCTTATATTCAATTTTTGGAAGTCCTCAATGTGCTGGCCCACTAAACCCTTTTGTTTGATATTTATCAATTGGCTAAAGAAGGTTTTTCTCTTTGTATCCTCATAATGTGCTATCATTTCCTCCGTAAAAATTGACCAAGTGACAATGTTTTAACGGGAGCAAAGCCATCGATACCATACAAATGTATTTTGTTCTAAATGTAAAGTTGCAATGCGTACCTTTTGTGTGTTTTACACGTTATGGAGATCAAAATATTGCTCCATCTGTAGTATCCATGTTACAGGATCCTTTCCATCAAACTTCCTCATATCCATTTTTGGAATATGGTGGTTCCTCCTGCCAACATTAGAGTTTATGAAATCATGATTAACATTTATTTTGTTCTCATCATGAGGTTCTTCTACTATCTTTTCACCATTAGGAAACATTTCTTGTATCAACTTTGTCAAACCTTCGATGTCTGCTTTTAGATCATTCTTCATATTTTCCATGTTGTTTTCCATGTTGTCTTTCATGTCATCCATCTTATCTTCCATGCCAGCTTCCATGCCATCCATCTTAGCTTCCATGCCTTTCTACAAAACTTCCATTTCATTTTTTGTTGCTCTTTGCGAGAGTGAAATTTGTTGCACTTGCTCTTGTAATTTTGATAGATCATGTTGCAATTCTTCATCTTCATGAGTCATAGTAGAGCCTTCTGAAGGCTTAGTGGGTGTTGAATTATTTTTACAGGGCATATTTTAGAACCCAATACTGATATCTATTCTACAATATTCCCTTGGAATCAATTCAAATTGATTCTTCAAACAAGACTTATGCAATTCGGAAAAAAAAATACACACCTTTTTCTTGCTTTTGAGGAGCTCGATATTGAAATTGGATTATCTTTGTGATTGCATCACTTCAATATTTTATTTTCAGTACCAACGTAGCCCTCTGAATTATCTTTCTAATGCCACAGGTCTGACCTGATTTGGATTCTCCAAGACAAATTTGTGTCCAATCTCCCACAATGACCTAATTATGGACTGGTTGATGGAAGAGGCGAACTTTATCCGACTTACCGTGTGTTGTTTTAAAGTCCTTCATCTCTGAAATTGATAGCCAAGAAACTAAATTCCATGTGATTCTGACCGCTTTTTACGACACTCCAATACGATGCTCAGAGAGAGAGTTATGAATATTTTCCCACGATCACCTCTTTGAGATGAAATTCAGGAGCCTAAAAAAGCACTACCTTCCACAGATCATATCTCTAAAAATATTGCGAACCAAGCTTTGAAATTTTTTGAAGATTTTCCTTAGGATTTCCGCTTCGCACCCTAAAAGTTTCAGCTTCTGAAACTTCGTAGAAAAAAACTTATAGTGAAAATTCCACGATGACCAGTTTAGGAGCCTGAAAAAAGACCTAAGTTCCACAGATCATATCTCCAAAAATATTGTGAACCAAACTCTGAAATTTTTTGACGATGTTCCTTGGGATTTTGGCTTCGCACCCTAAAATTTCAGCTTCTAAAACTTCGTAGAAAAATTTTTATAGAAAAAATGCCACGATGACCTGTTTGGAGCAGTGAAACCCTAGAATCCAAAGCTCTGATACCAAATGTTGTGTAACCAGCTCAAAAAATAGAAGAAAAGAGATATCAATGCCTTAGAAATAAGCCACTTCGAGGGGGCAACCTCCAATAGGAGGCAACCTCCAATACCTTCATAAGTGAAAAATTCTTGGATGATACAATTTACAAAACCTCCTTTTTATTTATATGAGTCCCATGTGGCCATAATGTAATCCTAGTGGGCCATAATGTAATCTTAGCCGACCTAACAATAATAATTTAAGGGCACAATAATAACAAAATGGGGGTTACAAGGGTACAATAATAAAAATAAGGGGGTTACACTAATAACAATAAGGGACTATACTAGTAATATAGGGACCTAACAAAGATCCCCAATCTTCTTAAATAAATCCTAAGAATTCTCTAAATCCAGAAAATCATCAACTAATTCCTAAGTCTAGGATTCACAATCGCTATCAAATCTCAACTAGCCTAAACCTCTCATATTCTCCTACATTCGAGAACATTTAAAAATATTCCTCAAAATATTTAATTAAATCCTATTCTAAATGTCTCACATAAAATCACTCAAAATATTGAAAATTACATTAATTAAGTACTTAGGAAACCAACTCCCTTGAAAACATAAGACCCCATAAATTCTACTGAATTTTCAAAATTGGAACCATGATGCTCTTGCATCATCCTCCCAAGGTGGAAATTAATCATGATCTCCAGATCATGTGTCTTCAATGCTGATGGAATTGCTCCTGGATCCCAAACTTTGTTCTATGTTTTGTCTTTGGTTGCTTGTTGTTTGTTTTTGTTGTTTTCCTAGTCTCCATACTTTATGTTGCATTGCCCCACTGGCTATGCTCTCACAGTTTTCTATTGTATTGTTGCTGATGCTTTGATTTCTTGCTGATGTCTTCTTCTAAGAAACTTTCATCATCAACCTTCTTATTCTTTCAATCTCCATGTATAGTTTATCTTCTGACTGGTACTCACTCTGCCAATTATTGTTGCACTCTATCCATTCATCTTCAAAATATTTTTTGTTACCTTCACTTTGGAGTTTTTGTATTCTTACTACCACCCTTACATCCTTACCCTCTTGTTGTTTCTAAACTTTCATCTCATCTCCAAACAACCTTTGTTCAATATATTTGATAAAAACATCATACTTAGATGCTTCCAACAAACAGTTCAACAATTTACTTTCTACCTGATTCCTTTCAAACACCTCATCACTATGTCGCTTCAATTCCAACATAACTCTCCTCCTTTTCCTTGACAACATCCCATAATTTTCCTTCAGCTCCTTGACTAATACTCATATTCAGTTCAGTCTCCTTCAATTCTAATACTGATTCTTCTTTAGCATGAGACATATCTGCCCCATCTTCCTCTTCATTACTATTCTTCTCTTTGTCACTGTTATGTTACACTTCTATCTATCCTTCTGGGTGGACTGAATCTTCCTCATTCACAGATCTACCTATGCATCCCTCAAGAAACGTCATTTATTCATCAAGATTAATAAAACTTAAATTATTTACCTGAGGTCTCAATCCATGGCTTGACTCAGACTCCCTTAACAGATTTTCTAACAATAAAATCTCTCTGTTAGCTTCCTCAAGCATTAAATTTGTATGCTTGACATCTTCCTTAACTTTTTTTTTCTTTTATCTACCCATATAATCCAAACTCCCTCTACTTACAACTTTGGAAGTATGCTGAAAAGAAATATCTTCCTCCAACTATGTATGATCTTCCTCATGAGACCTAACTGTCTCATCCTTCTTCTTTAAAATAGAATTCAAATTTTGTCTCTCTGCTTCTTCTTCTTTGGAAATACCCAAAAATTGTCCATCATTATGAATTTCACCTAAAAACATACAAAAATTATCAATTTTAAAAACATAAGACCTTGCGGTCTCACATGATGCTTCAGCCATCAGGTCTTCTTGCTTCTCTGAATCTTTCATATGATTCAGATCCTCTGTAAGGTTTTACTCTATCTCTTCATTACTTTTAGAAATAAATGGGCCATGTTCTAGTTCACATACCAAAACTCTTTCCACATACTCAGTTATTTTGAGTAACTCTTCCTTCAATTGAGCATTCACTCTATGCTCCCACTTCACTCGCAACTTATGCCATTTCACTTTCCTTCTCATAATCCAACCATACCTTTGGTCTCCCTTATTCATCTGTAACATTTCCATCAATAAATCAAGATGGAAACTTATCTCAACTTTCTATTTGTCAATTTCTTCTTGACTCTTTCTCATGCCATTTGCCTTGGCATATTCCTTCTCCTTCCTTATTTTGTTGTGGCTTCTCTCTGAACCTCTACAATGACTATCAATAGTCATTCTTCTGTCTCTTGTGAATTGCATCAAGTCTCTCCTTCTCATCAAGCCTTCATACCTGCTGCAAGTACCTCACCAAGCCTTCTCTCCTTTGAGTTTGTTCTTTTGGTAACACTGGTTCTCTATCTCTGGAACCTCTATTGAGAAACTCCTTTACTCCTTGGCTTCTACAATTCCACTTTCTTCTAAGAAAACTCTTTTCCTCTCTGTCCAACCTTCAGTTGGATTCTTCAGGTTCACTGCCACTTTTCCCAAAGTATTCACTTTACTCTACCTTCAAGAACGCAACTGTTCCTTCTTCTTACAACTCCTTTTGTTGCTGTTTTGCTGAGATATTCCCTCTTTCTCTGCAACCTGAAATATTCAAACATATTCTCAAACCAGAGTTAAATAAAAACATACCATATCACCTTCAAGATCTCTGCATGATCTTGTTCCACCATGTTAGCCACCTATAATATTTTGTTATACCAAAAGGTGGCTAAGATCTTTTTTGAGCCTCCAAGGAACAAATTTTATCACTAAAAATTGTTGGCTCTTGAAGTCTCTTTAAGGCCTCATGCCTCTGTCCAAAATCCTCATTGATGTTCTCATCTCATACTCTGAAATTTCTGCTGAAATACAAAGAAGAAACTGCTGCAAAGCCATCCTTTTTCCCTTTCTCCCACTCGAAATTAACCTTCTTTTCCTTTCCCTTTTTTCCCATATTTTTCCTCTATTATTCATCTTTTCCTTTCGTCCCTTCATAAATCACCCTTCCCATGGTTAAAAACTCACTTTTTAACCCTTTCGGCACCCTTTGTTTCCATTAAAAAACCGTGAAAAATCATAAAAATACAAGTCTTTTTATAGACTTAAGCCCCTTGGGTTTAGCCCTAAAAACCACTTCCCCACCATACGCTTTGGGTCTGGAACCACTTTCTAATACGATAAAGTGCTAATCGCATCGAAAAGAATCAAAGGCGCAAGTCTTTGCCATACTCCAAAGTTTCGATTACGATTAGCCTTGTTGCGTAAAGACCCCCGATCATATTATTATTTTCATATAACCCTGAGCCCACCCTCGGCGCTTAAACCTTGTGAATATTTCATTTCCGACCCTTTCTCCTTTGTAAATTACAAAAACCCTCTTTTCCAAAGTTTTGATTTAATGAGCCAAAATCACGTGTTAAATATAAAATGGTTAGATTAAAAAAGACCGATCGTGCAATCGTAATCAGGAAAATTTCAATGGGTTGATCGAAAAGACCAGGCTCGCAGTTTCGATTGCGATTGGGCCCGAAGTTTCGATTGCGATTGGGCCCGCAGTTTCGATTGCGATTAAGCCCGCAGTTTCGATTGCATTTAGGCCCGCAGTTTCGATTGCGATCCGCCGATCGGCCATCCCCCGATTCACTCTCCGCCATCGATCTGATATGTAGATCGACGGACAGCGCTTAATCGCCTTCTCCCCTCCCGATTGCGCAATCGCATCAGAGTTTTATTTTCAATCGCCTCCCCTTTTCTGTCACCTCCGATTGAGATCCTTCGATTGAATCTGGACCGTCCACGTGTCCAGATCGGACGGCCCAGATTCACCCCACCTTATTTCTTCCCCCCGCTCCTCTTTCGCCTTTTTATGCAGATCTCCACCGTTGGTTGCCTTCATCCGACGGCTTCGCTCCTCCCCCGCCATCTGAAGCAGTTTTAACCTATGTCCGCAGGATTTCTTAACTATTTTTGTGTTTTGCAGGTGTTTTAATGGTTTTCCATTGTTTAATGAAAGAAAGCCGAGGGTAGGGAAAGACGTTTCCTGCGCCTTCGAGTTGTTAAAGAGAACCATCCGCGGGGTTTCACTCCATTTTTTTCTCAATGCTTCATGGGCATTGATGCCTTTAAAAAGCCCAGTGCGGCCTGCACATCGACAAGACACTGTTTTAATTCAAAAACAGTTAAAGAGTATCAGTTTGAAGACAGAACACAGCAGATGAAGATTGAAGACAGTCTTACGGGGATTACGGCTAAGACGGTTATCAAAATCCTAATCCCCAACTCAAAACACAGTTTAAAGAAAACCTAAAGTGTTTTATCAGACGGAAAGCCTCCACCGCCACATCTTGAGGCAAATTGATTCCTCAACTGCCACCGAGCCACCTGTCGCCTCAAACCTTTCAAAACAGAGGCCGAAGTTATTAAAGAAAATCAGATATTCGCCTCCAGCGCAGCCAGGGAGTTACTTCTGCAAGGAAATCAATGCAGAAAATATCTGCAGAGTTACTCCAAACAGCATATGAGCCTCAAAGTCAAATAAAACTCACTTCGAGTTTTAAATCATAAATGTAAAAGTTAATGCAGCACATCCACCTGTAATTTCTCCATCGATGCCTCTTAAGGGGCCGAGAAATCATTTAGAGTTGTATTAAATGTGTTTTAGATCTTTTCTCAGATCTTTTCTCCTCATTCTTCTATAAATATCTCTGTAGAAGATGATAAACTGTTGGTCACTGCATATCTGTAGCATGTAAATAGTTTTCTGAATCTGCTGTAAGCTCTGTTTGTAAGAGAAAATACCTATGTTGAGCTAAGAAGCCTGAAGCTGTAACGAACCATTGGACTTAAAGATTGTAACTGGTTTGGAACATCAATACAAGCTGATTTATGGGATCCTGGTCTATGTTGACGGTGATGTTATTCTCATTTGTAACTTGTTATTTTATTTCTTTTTTCATGTTGTTTCATTTTCCACTGTAAAGAACAGTTTAAACAGGGTTAGGACCTACTGTATATCAGTAACCTTCTCTGGCTGAGAAATCTTTATTTGAATGTTTTCTTCCAATTTGTGTTATTTAGGAATGACTTAATTCAGTTTTGGCATGAGAATGCTGGCGTTCCCTCGTCTTATTGTTTTAGCTGAATACTATTTCTGAATGTTTACTTTCAGTATATGTTGTGTGAAGATGAACTGAAGGAAGATATGGTTAGCCCTGGTCCCAGACTTATCTGCATAACTAACTGATTGTTTCCCTTGGAATGTGTTAAAAGCTGGCTAGTTTAGAAGCACTTACCAGATCTTAGACCATTCTGTGTTATCTTTGTGTTTCCCCTTGTTTTGTATGTTTTCTATTGGAAGTGTGTCAAAGGCTGGTTGGTTTAAAAGTACTTACCAGATCCTAGTCTGCTTTCGTGTCCCTCTTAAGTGTTTGTCAAAGGCTGACTGGTTTAAAAATACTTATCAGATCCTAGGCTGCTCTTCGTTCTGCATATGTTTAATTCCCCTTCTTGATGTATCACTCCATTCCATAAATCAAACTTTAAAGAGATCCTTAGACATATATAACTTGCCCCATGGACCACTCTTGCCTCTTGCTACTCCAATTAAAACCCTACTATGACTCCATAGCCCAATGGATTGAAGTTGTTTCTTGCCTATCTTCTTAGCTGAATCATTTTTCTCTTTCATTCATCTTCGCCCTTCATTTAGACTTCCTTCACCTTCATTTATCTTTGTCCAACCAAAACAAAACAAAAACCTTGGTCTTCATAACTAGCCTAATATCATTACCTTAAGCTTTCAAAGACAATATCCATCTTTGTACATATTGGAGAGATCCCTCTCCGGATTCAGGAGGGCTAGATCCTAGAATCCCAAAGCGGTTTGATGTTACCTCTGCAGTTGGACTTTGCCAATCTTGCTAATTACAGAGTGATAACACACCATTCATCTGCACTTTGAATGGACTAGTCTCTATTCCTTTGTGTCTGTAAATTCTCTTCAAGATTATCAATTACTCTCCATATTCAGCCAAAATTTTATTTTTGTGTGTCTACTATCTGTCATATTTAAAATCTGATCCTTCTTCCTGCAATCACAATTGTATTCTGCACATACAATATCAAGAACATATCTCTTCTCCAACTTTCTCCCAAAAGATATTTTACTGCTCTGATACCAAAAATGATGCAGGGTTTGCAGAATTAACCCCAAAATTAGCCACATCATCATTATGTATGTCAATGCTACTCCATATTCACCCATTAGAATGGGTTTTCCCAAATATCTCCTTGGGTTTTATTCGGACCCTTAATTCATAACCCACTTTATATTTTATAACATTAACATTGTTTATGCATATATGCGGAAGCGTATATTATAAGTGGTTCTCGGGTAGATAACTCATATAACCATATAATAATTTTTTTTTACCTTTATACTGCGGTCACGCCTTCGCATTACCTTATTGCATACACAGCCTCACAACTCTGTTCTGCGTATCGCATTTTAAACCCTTCGCAATTCATACCTTATCGCATATCCACTATGCACATTCTTGAAAATTATTGTCGTTTCACTGATTTATCCACTTCACAGTTCGCAAAAAATACCATTTCTCCATTCACAACAAATATTATATATTTCTCTACACCCATTTATTATTCCACCGATCGTCGATTTCTATCGCATGCGATATGCGATTGCATAGCATCACATCACATACTTTACCGATTTCGTGAATTGACAAACATAAGATTCCGCATATCATATATCTTAACTTATCTCACTTCGGCTCTTCACAAATTTACACTCATCAACACTTCGTAACTTTACACTCGTCGACACATCGTAGATTGATCTTTCCACCATTAACTGGTATGCCATATCGCAAGCGTTATGTGATATGCGCATGGATGCTCCACCAGACACGTGGCTCTTCTTCACACATTCCCAATTTATCTTGCGATGGGATCTCTGTCGTTAATCTTCGCCTTGATCCTTGTCGTCTGATCTCTTCCTTTGGAAAAATTCTAAGAGTTTTCTCTAAATAAATTTCTTATGTGTGTCAAGTACCATCGCTCTATAGCTCCGTCTCCTCCACGCTACTCCTCCTGAGATTTCTCTTCTGATTATCACTCAAATCTATGGCCTTCATGCTGATATACGCTTATCACACTATCTTCAATCCATAATACTATGGTGTATTCATTCTTTGAATCTGGGATTCATATTTTCTTCTCTTTCTCGATCTGCACACAAGTTTATCTGCACTTATTTCCCCTGTTAGCTTCATTTATAGCCATTTAACTCTATACTGGAATCACACAGATTATACCCAGCCATTAAGTCTTCTATCACACAGTAAGACTTATTCATTCATCAAAATTCATGCAATTAGTTAATTATTTCACAGATATTGAAATTGTTAAGTTATGGATCACTCAACACGTAAAAGAAACAAAACATAGTCACCATGAATTCAAATTCTCATTAATCAATAAATCATACAGATATAGTAAAACCTTCTTACAATCTGACTTTGGCTTGATGTGCCTTACATGGACCGTTCCTCTTCTACAAAACCCTCTATGTTCTTGAGCTCTTCTCCCTCTACTCTATCACTACTTCCTACTTCCTACTTACTCTCTCTACTTGTCTCAAAGCTTACAATCAAATCTCCTCTATTACCTATCTAATAATGTTCTCTTAATGCCTTTGAGGCTTACAAATATATACAAAAGGTTATGTAACCAATTCTAGTTCAGATCCCCAATCTTATCAACTAAATCCTAAGAATTCTCTAGATCCACAAAATCATCAACTAATTCCTAAGTCTAAGATTCACAATCCCTATGAATTCTCAACTAGCCTAAATCTCTCATGTTCTCGTACATTCGAGAAAATTTACAAATATGCCTCACAATATTTAATTAAATCCTATTCTAAATGTCTCATATAAAATCACTCAAAATATTTAAATTTACATTAATTAAATACTTAGAAAACTAACTCCCATGAAAACATAAGACACCCTAAATTCTATTAAATGTACAAAATTTGGAACCATGATGCTGCTGCATCAGTTGGATACCAAGCTCACTAAGTCCATGGATTTCCACCGCCAAAATTATGGCCAAAAAAAAGTCATCAACATGATCATCTGACACATTTTGCGCATGTACAACTCGAACAATCCATGCACATGGGATGAAATCCTCCCCTATTTCCAACACGGTTACAACAGAGCTCTCCATAGCTCAACTGGCCACAACCCCTTTCAAGTGGGGTTGGGATTCCGGCCACTATGTCCCATTGATGTGGCCATACCATTTGAAACTACTCAAGAAGATTTGGCTTATGTCCAATACGAAGCTAACAGGGCTAACAACTTCATTAAGTGCATTCAACACATCTGCTAAAAGCTCCATGACATATTAGACAGAGCCAACACTATGTATTAGCAACATCATGATCAAAATCGGGTGCCACACAAATTCCGGGTGGGTGATAAAGTTTGGTTACATTTGCAGAAGGAGGGCCTCGTTGGGCCCAAAAAAAGCTTCTTCCACTCCGATATGGGCCATATAACATCATCAAGGTTGTAGGGGACAATTCCTTTGAGCTCAAAATTCTACCATTCCTTATCTTGCACCCGGTATTCAATGTGGACTAATTGTGACCATAATTTCCCCCAGTGTTGGACACATCTGACATTGTCGAGCAACTAACACCAATAGAGCTCAACCCAAGCTGCGTCGAACCAGCCAAAAATGATAGGATCATGGACACTCACATAAAGAACACTTGCCAACATTGGATCTAACTATCTCGAGTTGTCAAAGCAACCTAACTCCTTCACCAGGGAAATTGGTTCACCAAGGGCCAGGTTCAGTAGATATTTCCTCACATGATGGAGGATTTGCATGTAATGGGGACAATTTATTCCGAAGGGGGGAGGAATGATCCAAGTGGATATTGGTGGCCACCCACCTATTCCACCTATATTCCCAGTCAGTTTAATTAGTTTCCTTCTTTATAGCATCATTTAATCTTTTTAGTAGTTTTTCGAGTCCTAAACTTCCGGAGAGGTTTTGACCCCCCAAATGGATTTTTTTTTAGTTCCATAGTAGGATTTGCAACAAATCCTGTAGTAATCAAAGATATATTTCCAACGAGGTATCGTATGTGCCAAACAGAGATAATATGATGAAGTTATGACCCCAGGAAGTTGGTTGGCCAACTAACCCCAACAGGGCCCACAAACTCGGGCATTCCATGTCCTGGGGTTAGCATTTTGCTTGTTTAAGGTTTTCCCTTGCTATTCAATACAAAAAAAAGGCCCTTGGGCCTCATTTTAACACAGTTCATAGGCATGTATTGCCACATATCTTCTCAAAGATAAGCTACCATCACCCAAGCTAGTTTATTTCCATTTTATATGTAAGCATATTCGAGTTCTTTGATATTAAGGAAATGATGTTTTATTTCTTCTACATCTCTGCATTTATGTTTATATTTTTATTCTATTTATTTCCCGCTTAATTCTACATCAGAGAAACAATTGTATTCAAAACCCTCCAAATGTTTCTTCAGGGTACAAGAATTAGAATATTTAGCTCATATTATATCTCATGAGGCTCTTAAGGTAGACCCTAACAAAATTAAAGCCATAAAGGAATGGTAAAAACCCACAACCCTAAAGGATTTGTGAGGATTTCTTCGGTTGATAAGGTATTATTGCAAGTTTTTTAGGAATGATGTAACACCCCCTTCCCACATCTACCCAAGTAACTGACCGACTGGAGTAAACATGCAACGAGAGGCTAATTTAATTAGATCCAACCTCCTACATGACCTTAATGAAGTGGAACTGACGAAAACACCACATACAAACCTTGTACATCCTCAATGACACCCTCGAGAGCTAACCCAACCTTCCAAGCCCCTTACCCCTGGGTCACCATGACGTTTTGGCCTCTTTTATCCATAGCCACAAGAATAAAATTGCATGCCAGCAGCTAGGAGGCTATAGCCATATGAATAACACTGAAATCTAATGGCTAGGGCCCCAATTGCTCAATTCTGTGCCCGCAGATTTGGGATTTGAGCCACATTTTGAGCCCTAAAGCCCAGGTCATTGCCCATAACTTCATGAAAATTTTATACATGATAAATAGCAACATAACAATGATGTAAACACAAACATGTCATTAAGGAATCAACTAGACCCTTGCTAGCCATGACAATAATTTTGTCAAACATGTCACAAAAATTGAATCCATTGGTGTAAACAATAGATTTAAACATAGGGGTGGCATACTTATCTAAGAATCGTTAAGAATCATTTCTCCCTAACATCATTAGCTGCAATACAATATATTTTACCAAAGATACATTGTGCATTCATTTACAAGTAAAAACATGGACAGAGCCATACATCATCACTAATCAAATGAATGCTTATCACTAGCATAATAACAATGTAAATACAATGGATACAACAACAATAGAATCCACATAGAAACCAATACATTTGCATACCAAATAACCAAGGAATGAGCTCTTCATTACTAAATGTAAAAACAAACTAGAGATGGGACTTTCACATTCCACTCAACCATAGATTGGCTGAGCCAAATCTCTCTTTAGCCAATCACCATTGTGTAATATTCCAAGCATGAATGTGGGACTCAAACCAAAAGAGCTAACCAGGGAATCCTGAGGCTAAACCACCTCACCCTCATCAAATATAAATCATGCTTTACCATGATCCACACTTGATCACTAGGCCAACACAAGTATGGATATCAATGAATTCTCTGCACCTAAACTGTAAGGAATTTTCCTGTCCCCTAGTATCTTAGGCTTTACCACAACCGCAGTTGAATTATGGGTCACTAGTCCCTAAACCAAAACATACTATCCAGGATTTGACGCATATCCTAAACCTGGGATTCTTAGGTCTGAATGGAGAGAAAACCACCTCCTAGGATTTACCGCAATCCAAACTTGGATTACTAGGCTCTAAAACAAGGCAACACATGAGCCGGTTCCAGGATCATTCGAAGATACACCCCACTCAACTTCAAATCCATCCGAAAATCTAGCTAAACCAAACATGAGAATTCCACAACACCATAGCTATCTGGAAATGGAAAGGCTAGGTTGAATACACTATCACACTTGGGAAAAACCCATGCCAAGATAGAAAAAGACCACATGCAATACCATGCATGAAAAATCTAGCAAGGAAATCATACATTAAAATCAATACCTACAAATAATTCTATTGTAGTTGCTTGATTCTTTTCCTCCTTGCTTGCTTCCTCCTTCTTCTTGATTTCTTTCCTTTCTTTCTCCAATGCCAAAGTGCTCCAAGAAAATATAAGTGTCCAAGAGTGAGAGAGAGAGTGAGGGAGAAAGAATAATGAGAGAGATCCAAAAATGCACTGAAAAAAGGCACCAACCGATCCTCAGAAGAATTTTTATAGAAGAGGCCTTTATTTTCTTCATTTTCCTCCTCACATGCAACATGTGACCTTTCATCTCCCTTTTCTCCTAATTTCCATTATTTTCATAAAGAAATGTGCCAAAAATGTCATTTTTCCTTTCCAGATCCTTTGCCTTTCCCTTTTCCAATTTCCTTAGCCGTAATAAACCAAATAAACACCCACTAGGATGTTTTTCCCAACATTCAGCTTGTAATAAGTGTCCCATCAAGGGTGGTTATTGTTGCGTATTTGTTATATTCTTTCCACGAGTTGCCCCACGTGTTGTACGTTGCGCCGGGCGCAGCAGGGGGGTCACAGGGGGGGTGGCAGCCCCCCCTGTCGGGGTCTGGGGCAGCGGCCTGGAATTTTTTTTTTTGGTATGCGATCCCACTCAATGGCGGAACCACCCATGTTTTGTGCATGAGTTTGCACATCATTTTGGGGTACGATGGTTTTTGGCCCCTGGTATTTTGTAGATCTGGTCAAGGGAACTACGGTTATGTTCTAATCCAGGGTTAATGGATTGGGGTTTATGTATGCTTCGGCATGTATATATATGTGTTCTAACACTAAAAGGAATATAATGAAAAATCAAGCTGGTAGTCCCGATTTGGGATCCAGGGGAAAATCTCTGTGTTTATATGTTTTATGTTTTATGCTCTCGCTATTGTTTATTTTCTGTTATAAGATTCGTGTGTAGATAATTTTTGTTCAGGGTTAAAACCCACATTTGGTATCAGAGCTGTTTCAGCTTCAAGGGGACGCCTTTGCTGCTGAGGGTTTTTTGCTCGGGCCTGAGGTAGACCCTGTTCAGTGGGAGATCTGTGGAATAGATTCTTGCGGTGAAAGAAGATGGCGAGCGGCAGAAAGATAGAGATCGAGAAATTTAATGGTCAGAGTTTTGAGTTGTGGAAGCTCAAGATGGAGGATCTTCTGGTGGATAAAGATCAGTGGATCATGGTAGATCCAGGTACTAAGCCAACGACAATGTCAGATGAAGACTGGAAGAAACTAGATCAGAAGGCTAAGAGCACAATACAGTTGTGTGTCTCAGATTCAGTATTGTTGAATGTATTTGGGGAAGCTATGACAAAGAATTTGTGGGAAAAACTTGGGACTTTGTACCAATCTAAGTCTCTGGTGAATAAGTTGTTCCTACGTAAAAAGTTGTATAACCTGAGGATGAAGGATGGAGACTCGGTGACAGAGCATCTGAATGCCTTCAATACTGTGGTAAGTCAGTTGTCATCTGTTGATACTAAAATCTCAGATGATGATAAGTGCATCAGTTTGTTGTGTTCTCTACCAGAATCGTGGGACAGTCTGGTTATTGCAATAGGTAGCAATACAACTACCTTGAATTTTGATGACATTGTCTAAGCCTTGTTGTTAGAGGAAATGCGACGGAGAAATATGGAGGGCCAGAATGGAGATGCCTTATCTGTACGAGGAAGGTCCCAAAACATAAACAAGAATAAATTTTCGAGTGGGAGATCCAAATCTAGAGGGTGATCTAAATCTCCTGGAAATTTTATAAAGGTATGCTGGAAATGCGGAAAGGAAGGGCACTACAAAAAGGAATGCAGATCTAAAGCTCCTGAGAAAGGAAAGGGATCTGATGATGCTCCTTCTGCAGAGGCAAAACTATCTCGGATGAAGGTGGGGATGTGTATTTGGCTTCTTCTTCAAATACACATGTAGATCATGAGTCATGGTTGATTGACTTAGGTGCATCCTTTCACTTCACTCCCCATGGGGAGTGGTTTTGTGAGTATGAGATATATGATGGCAGTGATGTCTTCCTAGGGGATGATAGGAAAGCTAGAATTGTCGGACGTGGAAAAGTCAAGCTGAAGCTACAAGGTGGAAGGATTAGAACACTTCCTGGTGTTCTGCACATTCTTACGTTGGCCAGAAATCTGATTTTTGTAAGTAAGATGGATGATGCAGGTGTAAACGGTGTTGAGAATGCACCTGCCAAATGGTTTGGGGAGCAACTGGTATTAATGCGGGGAGTTCGGACTAGAAATATATCTGACACACAAGGTAGCACTATTATTAATAGATTATGTGAGTTACATGGTTCTGAAAGTGGAGGCGGAAATCTATTTGTCTTTGGAGAAAATACCATGCTATGGCATCAAGGCTTGGACATATTGGAGAGAAGGGAATTCAGATACTGCATGGAAATGGTATGGTAGAAGGTATGTCTAATAGCTCTCTGGATTTTGATTTATGTGAACATTGTGTATATTGGAAGTAGAATCGGGTGAGTCTTCCTTCTGATGCTAAGAGGGAAAACAAGATATTAGAGCTTGTGCACAGTGATGTGTTTGCACCTGTGTCGGTTCCATCACGGGGTAAGTCTGTGTACTATGTTTCATTCATAGATGACTTCTCAAAGAATACATGGATAGCTATAAGGAAGACTCCACCGAGTCTTGTGATTTAAAGAATTTAAGGCTCTGGTGGAAAACCAGACAGAGAAGAAGATAAAGGCGTTGAGGACAGATAATGGTGGGGAGTTCTGGAAGAAGGAATTTGAAGAGTTCTGTAAGAAGTGTGGTATAGCACGGAAAAAGACTACTCCATAAACACCTCAGAAAACTGGAGTTGCAGAAAGAATGAACAGAACACTAATGGAAAAGGCAAGAAGCATGCTCAGTGGTACCGGGTTAGGACAAGAATTCTGGGCAGAGGCAGTGGAGACCGCATGCTATCTGGTTAATAGATCACCTTCATCGGTGTTGGAGGATAAGACTCCACATGAGGTATGGACTCATAATAAACCCTCTCTTTCACATCTAAGGGTATTTGGATGTGATGCATATGTACATGTTCCAAAGCAGAAAAGGACCAAGTTGGATAATAAATCTAAAAGATGCATCTTTATTGGGTATAAGGATGGTTTAAAGGGTTACAAGCTTTGGAACCCAGAAACAAGGAAGGTTTTGTACAACCGAGATGTGGTGTTTAGAGAGGTGAAAGATGTTAAACATGAAGTCCTACCAAAGGAACCTGAGAAGATAGAGTTTGAGCTAAAGGAGGATGAATCAGACTCTACAACAGAAGAAGACTCAGAAGATGAAGAGCCACAAACTCGAACTTTGAGAAGATCGATCAGGAAGAAGGCAGCAGAAGGGTATAGTCCATGCATGCATTGGATTTGCCTTAACTATAAGCGGTGGTGATCCCCAGGGCTTCTCCGGGAGGCAATAAATTCAAAGGAAGAGGATGGAAAACTCTGGAAGGATGCCATGGTTGATGAAATGGCGTCTTGCATAAAAATGAAACATGGGATTTGAGTGGGTTTCATTGGAAAGGAAGCCATTGGGACAAAATGGTGTTTTAAAGAAGAAAGAAGAATGTGAAGGCAAGGTGGGGAGAAATACAAAGCTTCGGTTGAAAGTAGCAAAGGTTATTAGAAGGTGCAGAATTGAAATTTTGTTAACATTTTCTCCTATTCTTAAATTACTTCTATTGAATTACTTTTTTTTTTTTTTTTTTATCATTACTCACGCATTTGATTTTGAGATAAAACAGATGGATGTGAAGACAACATTTCTTCACGGGGATCTAGAAGAGGAGATCTACATGAAGCAACCTGAAGGCTTTATGGTGAAGGGTAAGAAAGAACTAGTATGCAGGTTGAAGAAGTCTCTCTATGGGTTAAAACAGTCACCAAGGATGTGGTATCGGAAATTTGATACCTATATACGGGGACTTGGCTTCACCAGAAGCAAGGAGGATCACTGTGTTTATTTTAAATTAATTGGTGACCGTGTTATTTATTTGGTCTTGTATGTAGATGATATGTTGTTGATTGGAAATGACAAAGAAATTATCCAAGATTTGAAGACCCAACTGTTCTCCAAATTCGACATGAAGGATCTTGGTGCTGCAAACTATATTTTGGGCATGGAAATTAAGAGAGATCGGGCAAAGAGGAAGCTCTGGTTAAACTAGAGGAAGTATGTCGAGACTATATTGCATAGGTTCAATATGCAGGATAGTAAACCGGTGAAAGTTCCTATTCCTGTAGGTGTAAAGCTATCTGCTGAACAGTGTCCCAAGACACAAGAAGAAGAGGAGGATATGTCCCGTGTTCCATATGCAAGTGCAGTGGGTAGCCTGATGTATGCAATGGTCTGTACTAGACCAGACATTGCACATGCAGTGGGAGTATTGAGCAGGTTTATGTCAAACCCACGGAAGGAGCATTGGACAGCAGTGAAGCGGGTTTTCAGATATTTACGTGGCACTAGTGATTATGGCTTGTGCTACCAGGGAAGACCAGGATTGGAAAGAATGTTGGACATTCGTGGTTTTGTTGATGCAGACTGGGCTGGAGATCTGGACCAAAGAAGATCTACAAGTGGGTATGTGTTTAGCCTATTTGGAGGTGCAGTCAGTTGGATGAGTAAAAGACAGTTTGTAGTGACTCTTTCAACTACAGAGGCAGAACACATAGCAGCCACTCATGCAAGCAAGGAAGCAGTTTGGTTGCAAATATTGTGTTCAAGTATGGGATTGGTACAAAAAGCTATAAGGATAGACTGTAATAGCCAAAGTAAAATTTTCTTGGCTAGGAACCATGCTTACCATTCAAAGACAAAGCACATTGATGTTCAATATCACTTTGTTAGAGATATGATTGAGGCTAAAAGGGTGTTGCTGGTAAAGGTGGACACTTTGAAGAATGTTGCAGATGCATTGACGAAGTCTGTGAGCACTCGGAAGTTCTCTTGGTGTAGAGAAACAATGGGTGTTGAAGAATTGGCCCAATGACTAAGCTCTCCTGTGGCCCCCTGTGGAAAGAAAACAACAAGTGGGAGAATGTTGGGTATGTGTTATATTCTTTCCACAATTAGCCCCAAGCGTTGTATGTTGCGCCGGGCACAGCAAGGGGGTCACAGGGGGGGCAGTGCCCCGGCGAAATTTTTTTTGGTATGCGGTCCCACTCATATGCGGACCCACCCATGTTTTGTGCATGAGTTTGCACATGGTTTTGGGGTACGATGGTTTTCGACCCCTGGTATTTTGTAGATCCGGTCAAAGGAACTACGGTTATGTTCTAATCCAGGGTTAATGGATTGGGGTTTATGTATGCTTTGGCATGTATATATATGTGTTGTAACACTAAAAGGAATATAATGAAAAATCAAGTTGGTAGTCCCAATTTGGGATCCAGGGGAAAATCTCTGTGTTTATATGTTTTATGTTTTATGCTCTCGCTATTGTTTATTTTCTGTTATAAGATTCGTGTGTAGATAATTTATGTTCAGGGTTAAAACCTAAAGTTATTACTTTTATCTTTATTACATGGAATTTTAACCAGGGTTGTTACAAAACCCTCACCCTTGGGGGAAACCATCCTTGGTGTTCAATCACACATATACCTAATAAAAACTGGTGAAAAGAAACCATACTGCCCATGGAGCTTTATAACATAGCTCAATGTAGTATTTACAGTGATCACCTTGCTGAAAACAAACGAACATGAAAATTATAATGAAATGAAACCCATACCTCTTATTGGAGATTTATAACATAGTTCATGGCGGTATTTACATCCATATACATATGAAAATAAACCCAAACATCACATCAAAAAATATATCAAAATATCACCAAAACATATGCCAAACAAAAACAAACATCACACCAAAAATGCTTTCCCTCAATCAGAAAATAAGGAAGGATACATGGCCTGCATCTGATCCAAATTTATGCAGGAACACAAAAAAATACACATTTAACCATAAATACAAAATGAAGTGGAAATAACACTTCATTTCATTAATATCAAACAACTGAAATTTGTTTACAGACAGAATGGAAATAAACTAGCTAGGGCATTGGTAGCTTATCTCTGAGAAGATATTTGGTGGCTACAGGCCTCTGAAATGTGTTACAATGAGGCTCAAGGGCCTATTTATTATTGAGAAGTAATGGAAAAGCCTAAAAATCCAAAAACCTAACCCTAGGAGATGAAGCACCAAAACTATGGGCCCCATTTGGGTAAACTGGTACATCAACTTCTCGGGGACATAACTTTGGCATACGATATCCGTTTGACGTGCACCATACCTCATTAGAAATATCTATCTGAGGACTACAAATTTTAAGTGAGAAACATAAATAGTAAATAGTGCTATAACTAAGGAAAATGAAAAACTGAAAGAAACAATGGTGGGGCCGCAAGCGAAATATGCGAGTGGACACCAATATCCACTTGGATCATTCCTCCCACCTTAGGAGGCAATGGTCCCCATTGCATTGAGTTCCTAAATGAGATGAGGAAAATTCTACTGAAATTGGTCCCTGGTGAACCACTTGCCTTGGTGCAGGAGTTGGCTAGCTTTGATAACTCGATTCAGTTGGATCTTCTGCTGGCGAGTGTTCTTGATTTTCATGTCCATGATACAATCTGTGGTGGAATGTTCCATGCATTCTGGGTTTAAATATATTGGTGTGAGGTGTTCTGCAATGTAGGAGGTGTCCAGTAGAGGTGGGAAGTAGGGCTGAAGGTGGTCCACATTGAATATTGAGTGCAAACCAAGGAATGGTGGAATATTGAACTTGAAGACATTGTTCCCTACAACCTTGGTGATGGTGTATGACCCATATCATAGCAGGAAAAGCTTGCAGTGGGGTCGAGTGAGGTGCTCCTTCTGAAAATTTAGCCACACTTTTTCGCCCACCTGTAAGTTGTGTGGCACTCGATGTTGATCATGTCGCTGCTTGTACTTAGCATTGGCTCTGTCCAAAATTTCATGAACCTATTGGCAGTTGTGTTGAATGTAATCAATGAAGTTGTTCGCTTTGTTAGCTTCAGACTAGACATCAGACGAATAGGCCTGAGTAGCTGAAAATGGCATGGCTACATCAATGGGACATAGTGGTTGGAACCTAGGCCCACCTGAAAGGGGTTGTGGCCGATTGAGCTATGGAGAGCCCAGTTATAACTCTTTTGTACATAGGGAAGGCTCTCATCCCATGTGTGTGGATTATTTGAATTGTACATGTGAAAAATGTGTACAATCATCATATTGACAACCTTTGTTTGGCCATCAATTTGGGGATGGAAATTTTTGGACTTGGTGAGCTTGGTGTCTAGCATTGACCATACGCTGGACAAAAATGTGCTGAGGAACCTGCTATCTCGATCTGAGATGATAGACAGTGGTATCCCAAAGTTCACCCACACTCATTCAAAGAAGAGTTTAGCAGTGGATTCAATTGTGATATTCTCCTTCCAGGACGACATAATGGCCATCTTCGAGAATCTATCAATGAACATGAAAAAACATTAATTTCCATGCTTAGTAAAAGGAAGGCCCGACATATAATCCATGGATATGGATTCCAAAGGTAGACTAGGGGTAGGTAGCGGAGTATAGAGGCCTTGATTCTTGATGGTCGATTTGGAAATGGTGCAAGCAGTGCAGTATCTAATGTACTTCGTAACATCATGTCGAAGGTTCAGCCAATAGAAATACTTCTGCAGTACTGCCACTATTTTCTTGACCCTGAAATTCCCAATGAATCAACTGTAGTGTGCTTCCCAAATCATATTGGCACCCTTGCTTGAACAAAATGGTGTCCCGGGTGACATAGCAGTGCATCCTGGAGGTGAAAATTTGGAACTTGTGTACCCTCTATGAGTGTCTTGTACGTGTGGCCGAATTCTAGATCACTCTTGTAGAGAAGTGGCCAATCAGAAGTCTCATTCCCACAAGAGTTGAGAACGGTGGTTAGTGCCATGATTGGTGGTCGGATGAGGAAGTCTACAAAATTATTGGTGTTTCCCTTCTTGTACTTGATGTTTAAATGAAATTTTTGCAGATATGTGGACCACTTTTGATGGAAATCATTTTGCAACTTCCCTTATGTCTGTATGAACTGCAGGGGTCGGTGGTCTATGTGGATGACCATTTCCTTCCCCATTGTCATAAGTGGGATACTTGCAGACATTGTTGGACAGTGTCTCACTATGATATGCCACTGGATGCCCCTGTTGAGTAAGAACTGCCACAATAGCATAATCATAGGCATCTGTCTCAATCTCAAATGGTTGTTGCAAGTCTGGTAATGTGAGCACTAGGGCAGAGAAAAGGCGACGTTTCAATTCTACGAACGCCTTTTGTTGAGATTCTGACCAAAATATTTTTTCTTTCACTCCTCCCTTGGTAACTTGACTCAAGGGCCAAGTGATATAAGAGAATCCCAAGATGAAACTGCGGTAGAAATTAGCAAGCTCCAGAAAGCTGCAAAGTTGTGTTAGAGTGGTTGGGGCTAGCCAATCCTGAATTACTTGTATCTTGGTTGGATCCACGTGCACCCCCCATTCATCAACAATATATCCCAGATACTGAACCTGGGTCATGCAAAAAATTCACTTCTCCAAACTGGCACACAACTTGTGTTTTCATAGTGTTTGGAGGACCTATCGAATGTGGTGGAGGTGCTCTTCCTAATTCTAGCTAAAGATCAGGATGTCATCCAATTGCACTACTAAAAAAGAGTTGTTGAATGGCTGCAAGATGTCATCCATCACCCTCATGAAGGTTGCGGGAGCATTCTTCAACCCGAAAGGCATGACCAGCCATTCGAAAAGTTCCTCCTTGGCTTTGAAGGTAGTCTTCCACACATCGGAGGGTTTGATTAGTACCTTGTGATACCCAGATTTCAAGTCAATATTGTTGAAATATTTCACCCCTTTAAGTTGATCCAAAAGTTCATCAATCCTTGGGATCAGGTACCTATTCCAGAGAGTGATCTTGTTAAACACCCGATAGTCAATACAGAGTCTCCAGGTCCAATCCTTCTTCTGCACCAACACGATCGAACTCCTAAAGTGCAATGAACTCGGCCGGATATGACCTTTCTGCAGCAGCTCCTAAATCTGCCTCTTGATCTCATCGTTATCCAGAATAGAGCATTGATAGATTGGTCCATTGGGCAGCAATTCACCTGGGGTCAGATTGGTGGGGTGCTTGACTTGATAGTGCAGAGTCACCCCTATGGGTGAGGCAAATACGTCCTCGTACTCCTCCACGACCTTGTCCATTTGTTGTTGTCGTGTGGAGGGGCCCTGTCTGGAGGTCGTGGCCACAATTTTATTCTTTCCCTAGGGGGAGATCATCAGGAAAACAAATTTCCCAGTTTTGGAAATGAGATTACTCCATTTTTTTGCAGTAGCCAAAGAGATAGTGGCGGGAAGTGGTACCTCTGGTATTTTGTGCAAATTATTGCCCAAAGTAACAATAACAGTGCGAGGTCAGGAATCATTCACAACATGTTGCTTCCATAAGTATGGTTGGCCTAATAATACATCAAAAACATCAAGAGGATAAATTTCACATAATACCTCATCCGTGAAGGGATTGATGCTGTAGGGAAGGCGACATTGCTGGCTGACGCGGAGATCCCATCCTTGGTGAAGCCACCCGATGGTGTACTTTTGTGGGTGTGTTGTGTTCGGCAAGCCCAACCGCTTCAGGACCTCCCACTATCGACAATGAACTGAACCCTTTACCGACATCTAGGAGTGGAAGAGACGCTCCTCCTCCTCTAGATCTTCCAATTCCTCCTTCTGGATCTTTGCAATGGAAACGATGGCGTTTGGCTCCGCATCAATAATATTCTTCCCTTTGTCGGTCCCCTTGTAAGGTTTTGATTCAGAGTCAGAGCATGCATATAATTCATAAGCCCTCATCTCGGCCACCAGTTACTTCTTGGCCCAACACTCACTTGTGTTGTGAGTGGAGCTCTTATGGAACTCACACCACTTTCCAGTGTCCTTATTCGGTTTCACGGTGTTTTTATTTTCTTGTGGCTTCAGTAGGTTGTCTTGGGCCACCATGCCTTGGATTTGTCCTTTGTTTTGTGGTTTGGGGGCACCTTTCCCTTGCTTTTGATTCACAGATCCAAAGTCTCGCTTCTTCTTTTTGAATTTTTGCTCAATCTTGGCAGCATACCGGTATGTCGTACCAAGCGAGGAGATGTCGAGGAACTCCATTTACTCCTGAATGTATCTGTGTATACAGTTGTGGTACTTCAACACCAAATGTTTCTCCAAATATTTGATACCCAATTTTTTGCGCAGCTTATGGGATAAATTCGTCAGCTCATCCACATCTTGATCCCTTTGCTACTGCAGCACATTCCATTGTATGTACTTGTCCTCATAGCTCCCCACGGGATGATATTGTTCCTTCATGGCATCTCAAAAATAATTCCAAGTGGGTACGAATTAGAACAAAGAGGGTTCCCCCTCATCCTTTTTCTCATAGTAGGTTTCCCAACAGTCCTTGACATGGGGGGTAGCTTTGAGGAGTGCAAAAATAATCTTCTCCCGGTCGAAAAAGTCATGAACTGATAAATATCCTTCTAATAGATTCAACCATATATCTATTACATTTGCATCTATTTGGACCTCAAATATGGGAATGTCAAATTTTACTTATACCTCAAAAGGAGTTTCATCTCCAGAGTGGCTGCTGGATGCAGATGCACCATCGGTGGGAAGTCGTTGAAGGATTTGGGAAAATTTATCCATCATCACATTCCTTTGTTTTTCGAGGGCCTCCTAGAGAAATATTTTGATAGGATCTCCTGCTCCCTCATCTTTCTTTTTGTCCCCCATGGGCGGCCATTGGGTTTTACGAGGCTGATCTTGCAAACGTTCAACCAGATGGAACCGTAACTCCTTATACCCGGACCTCGTTGGGGACATGCAAAGAAGGATTGAGAAAGAGAAGATTGCTCTGATACCACTGATCTGGATTTATGCAGGAATTCAACAGAATACACATATAACCATCAATACAAAAATGCAGCGGAAATAACACTTCATTTCATTAATATGAAAGAACTGAAATTTGTTTACAGAAATAATGGAAATAAACTAGCTAGGGAATTGGTAGCTTATCTATGAGAAGAGATGTGGTGGCTATAGGCCTCTGAACTATTTTACAATGAGGCTCGAGGGCCTATTTATTATTGAGAAACAATGGAAAACCCTAAACATCAAAAAACCTAACCCTAGGAGATGAAGCGCCAAAACTATGGGCCCCGTTTGGGTAAATTGGTACATCAACTTATCGGGGACGTAACTTTGGCATATGATCTCCGTTTGACATGGACCATACCTCATTAGAAATATTTATCTGAGGACTACAAATTTTGAGTAAGAAACATAAATAGTAAATTGTTATGTTATCACTCGGATTGAACCTCAGGTAGAGAAAGGCAATTTCGAGGTAACCTCAAACCACGTGTATCTAAGTAGCTAGCCCTACTAGGCCAATAGAGGGCTCTCTCCGTATGGGTCACATTCAAAATGACTAGGGAAATAATATATTAGGCTAGTGATAGTAGCTTAGGGTTTTTAACTTTTATTGTAGGGTTTTGCTGGATCAGGAGGAGTCAAACAATCAAGGCAAGGAAATTAGGTCAAGATTTGCAGGTTGTTCTATGGGGTAAGGTAGGTACAATGTTTATCACTTTGGGGTTTCAATGGTGGGATGATCAAGATAGGTGAGGAGCATTTAAAGAGCATGGTGAATTCATGGTTTCTTTCTAAACTGAAGAAATTACAAATTATGAATGTTTGCCCAAAACAAAGCATAGAAATTATGGATTTTCTTCATATAAATTGTAAACATTCACTTAATAGCAATGAAATGATGGATGAAATACACAAAAAAATTCAAAAATATGAGAACAAAATAAGCTAAACACAATACCACATGGATCCCATAAAAATAGCTGCAAATTTGATTAATGTCCAGGCCAAAACTGATACAAAAGTATGTCTCTTGAGATGCCAAACCTCCAAGTGAGTCCAACCATTAAAATGACTAAGGAAATACATAATATAGACCTCAAAAAAACTCTCCCTATCCTCAGGGAGTAAAATCCACGAGATAGGGATCAGTTTCACCTACTCCCAAACAAGAAACTGAAGACTAGGAAGACCCAACAATTTTCCTTTAAAAGAGAGGAAACTGATTCATTTGACCTCTAGACGACTTATCTAATGTATCTACCCTAGATAAAAATAAAAACATGAAATTTACATTTATCTCGACCTTTTACATCAGTAATTTCTCATTTCCAAAGATAAAAAGTCAAACTGGAGTGAAAATCAAAAAATTGCTGAAGGCTGTGAAAATTGCAATTTTCTTGGCAAACGCGGAGCACCATGACAGGAAAAATAACCTCTTTTCCAAGCAACTTTTGGAGGCCTTCCTGGTTTCCAAATCAACTCCAAGATAGCTCATTGGAAATATATCTGAGTCTAATTTCCAAATCTACCTCCAGTTTCCAAAATGGTTCTCATCTACCCTGTCAAAAAGTAAATCTCCCAAGAGTGATAAACGTGCAATGCCTAGGTCAAAAAGGAGGCAGAAACATGAAAATTTGGTGGTTTTTTGAATTTTTGAGGGACCAGTTCTCCTCCAAATTTTCTAAAAATTGCTAGGGTTGATATATTCATCATTATTGACATGATGGTGGTGGCCATTTGTCATTTGTATGCCCCAAAAAATATCGCAACACCCATGGCACTGCGCGTTTGGCAAATTTTCTAGGTGCAAAAATATTCAAAAACACAGAATTTTCACCTTTTTGAAGACCACATTTGGAGGCCTTCCTAGTGTCCAAATTGGGCCCAGGATAGCTCTTTGGAAATATATTTCAAGTATAATTTCCAAATCTACCTTTTTTTTTCTGATTGGAGTTTATTTTCCTTGTCAAAAGTTGTTTTTCCCAAGACTGATCAAAAAGTGATGAAGAGGGTGCAGAAATGTAGAGTGCTGGTGCAGGCAACGTTTGGAGACCTTCCTCAACTCCAAAATGAGCTCATGATAACTCATTGGAAAGCTATATCTATTTATTTATCTTTTGAATCATCAAGAAATTTATTTGGACACTCTAGCTATGCAAAAAATTGATTTTCCCAAGGTCACTCTAGAAATGCAACAAACCTCTTGTAGCACCTGTATTTTTGAAATTTTTATAAAACCATGACACTTGTGTAAAAACTGAAGGATGTTTTTATTCTTGGACCTATGATGGACAGAAAAATCTATCACTTTTATCAAATTCATCTTTTTTTGGTCAGAAACATAGTTTAAAGCGGAACTAGCTCTATGAGTGGCAAATGACTTGACTCTTGGAAAGAATTATAAAAAAATGATGGAGACATGATGTTTATGAGCTGAAATGACCTCATACTTACTGATATGACTTACCTTATGGCTCTTCTGCTCAAATATCTCATTTCCATAGCAAACCCTAGCTCAGTGGGAGAGGAAATTAGGGTTTGTGAAGCATTCTGACTCTAGTAGCTCTTTTGTGGTTGTTGGTTCATATCTGATGATTTTTCCTCCTTTATTACATGATTTCTTCTTTGGTGTTTGTTCCTCACTCACACTATTGTCCTCTTCTTTAGACATTATGAACTTGAAGGCTTTGGAAACCCTAGGGTAAATGGAATGAGATGAAGGGAGTGAGAGATGATATGACTAGCTTAGGAAAATGGAGGGAGTGAATGTAAATGAAAACCCAGGTCTATGAAAACCCTAGGATTTAACAATATTTATTATTGATATGTGTTTAGGGACATGAATATGGATTTAGTGCATGAAAATGATAAGGAAATGGAAACTAGGGTTTCATAGCAACAAGAACTTTAAATCTTCGATGGAACACCAAATATATGAGAAGAGAGGTGATTTTGGGTCCACTTACTGATTTAAAGCCTTTTGAAGAAAATTGTGAGGAGATTTGAGCTTGCTGGAGGTGGTGAAACTCTTCAAAACCCTCCCTGTGCAAACGCGCAATGCTTTGGATAAACGTATAGTGTCAAGACAAACGTGCAGTGCCGTTATGCAAATGCGCAACGCCAATGTGTTTTGGTATGGAAATATCGGGTAAACGCGCAGCTCCGCTAGGTAAATGCGCATCACTAAGACAAACACGCAACGCCTGGGTGCAAACGCGCAACGCCCTGAAATTTGAGCCAAAAATGCTCAGAAAACTTGAAATTTCTCCTTTGCTGGAAACTCCTGATGGTTGATTGGAAACAATGACTTGCTTTGAGGTGTTTTGAAATGCTTTATAGCAAGTGGATTTGAAATTTTAATTTGAATCAACCACTTTTCTAATGTTCACTTTTCCCTTTGGACTTTGGGACTGATACTCTTTTAACTTTCTGACTTTTTGGCATTGTAGGTTGATCAGACATGGAGTTTTGCTTTCTTTGCTCCATTTAGGTCGGACAGGATTGCATTTGATAGCTTGGGATTTAATTTATTACATATTAGAACATAAAATTACATTTGGAAAAACATAAACATAAATAAATTACATATTTGACTTTTTATATCAAAATGACATTTTGATATAAAAGTATTTAAACTCAAAAATTAGAACTTTGAAAGTATGATAATTACATCATGGTGATCTTCTACAAAAAAAAATTCTTATTTAGTCCCTCTCATATATTTGATTACCTCATCTGAAATGAAGGAGTGACCTTGAGAAATATAAAAACCTAATGACCTAATGGGACTACTTTAGACCTGACTTTCATTAATTAAATTTTGACTTAAAAGACTTCCAAGTGAAAAAAAAACATTTCCATAGGTGTTGTTATGCTCAAGGAGACATGAGAATGAGTCAGCCAATATGATCTTCTAAGGGAGAATGAAGCTTATTGACAAGGAAAACCGCCAGTGGAACAATTTATATCATGACCTAATGGAATGATGGAAAATTCCTTAGAGTGGGACACCTAAGATGCACATGCAAAATGTGTTTTGATCCCTGGTGGAAGTATGCAAATACTAACACTAACATTGGCTCCAGTTGGGGATGGTAGCTCCTTGGAGGTGCCAAGAACACCGTAGAACAAGTGCCTATTCATTGGGCATGGAGTCAATAGCTAAAGACTAACTGAATACTGAAAAAATGACTCAATAAACTGAACTGACAAACTAAAAAAAAATGCTCAAAATTGAGCTTATTCAACAAAACCTACTCTAATTGATCCATTCATCACCTAATCAAGTGAAATAGAATAACTAATGCAACCATGTAAGAATTCTAGTTGTTGTTTGAATTCTCCGCAAGTGCTTGCTTATGAGCAAGAAGAGAGAACTACTAAAATGCAACTCCCATGAAAAATTTAAATTAGATTGAATCTTGATGAAATTGCAAAGCATGAGCCCAGTGGCTGACCTCAAGAATGCTGCAAAAGGATATTCATAGGAATACATATTAACTTCCATCCCATTTAATACATTACTACTCTGCTCTAGGTAGTCTTCGTACCTTGGTGTTAAAATTTTCCTAACATCTGTGCTTTCTTTCTTTGATGACTGCAACAAGTTGACAAAAGGATCCTGAAACTCGTGAATAACTAGTTTTTCCTGATGATAAAAAACAAAACAAAAATATTCTTCATTACTCTCTTGATATGACTGCAAATCTTGGTATGGGAATTGTAATGAAACACCTTCTAAAAAATACAATGAAGTCGGTTGTCAGATCAATTTTATATCAACACTCTTTTCAGGCTCACAGTTAGCTAATGGAGAAGGACTTTTACTGTAGATATCATCCAAAACATCAGCTATTGGGTCATGAAAAACGTGAAAAGACTGTTGAAACATATCTATAGGTTTTAATGAGACTGCATGACACTCTACAGGCTGCTCATCCTTTTCTTTAGATATATTATGAAAATTTTGCTTTAAAAATTTAAGTGCTTCAAAACATAGTGGTACAAAATCATCTAGCATCTTTTGATCATGTGTTTCAACTTCCAAGCCTTCATTTTCAACCTGACATTCAATGGCATTCGACAGCTGCAAATATGGAGCTAAGGAGGATTTTATGTCGCAAATGATTTCCTCAACCATTTTAGGAGAAGGTTTCTCACTAAAAACTTGCTCAAGAAGTTCATTATCTACCTCAACCTCAACATCAAAACTGAAAGACTGTTGATTTCTAATCTTGGAAAATTTTTCTTTCAGAAATTGAAATGAAGAAAACATAAAGGCAAAGATCCTTCTCTTATTTCAAAATTTTCAGCATTTTCCTCATCTCGGCATCAGCTGATCACTATATTCGAGTTGCTAAAACTGAACTTCCTCCTTCCACAAACCAACTGTTGATTTCTTTGCAAGGTTAGCTTTTTTTTGGAGAACATAATCATCGTCATACTGATCAAACTTTGGCAAATAATCAATATAAGTAATGTCACCAATCATACACATTATATTATTAGATTGTTTCTCCTCAGATTGATCTACAAATCCATTTTCTGATTTATGTTTGTTGGGATTAGCAGGAAAATATTTAGGGCTTGCAATCTCTTCTTTTTCTAGGATAAGTGGGTCATGATGATTTTGAATGGAAAATACATCTCTCATGGTGATGCTTTGCATCATTTCCTCTATTGTAATCACCAAAATGTCGAGCTTTACCTCTGAATATGTCAGATGCTCTGCAATGTTCTTCTTCTCTTCTTCCTTTAGCTTTTCCCTTTTGATCAGAATATTTTCCTCTACATCTACTACACTATTTTTCATCTCTTCAAGTGTTGCAAGGTTCCTTTCTCTCAGCTGAAACTCCATTTTCAGATCAAATTCATTCGGGTAATGTAAAAGAGCTGAGCCAGGAGGAGGTTTTATATCACCAGGTATCGAATAATAGAATTGATTGAATCTGGAAGAAAAATGATGTATTGTCTCCCCTAGCTATCTTTTCAGCTGGTCATACTCTTTTAGAATTAGGAAAGGGTTTTGTTTGACCACCCACTTGTCGAGGAAAAATTTGACGGACTGTGGGAAATCTGAGATGCTCATGACAGGCAAGTTTTTAACCAACTCTTGACTTTGCCTTGCAAAGAAAGAGAAAATAGCCTGATACTGACATCCTCTTCTTCAAATTCAAAAAGGTTAAGGAAAGTCTCAAAATTATGCATATGTCTCTCAGCAGTGATGTTGTCATTTTCACCATCAAACCTCGATAGATATAGGTAATTATTTTCAAGGAAAGCATGGAGTATAGGAGGTAAGGTGAGTGGTTTGTATCGATCTGGAATTTTACAAGGTGTAGGAGTATGTGCAGAAGTTGTAGGATCAGTCTTGATCTATTTAGACTCATCAAGTTGAAGATGGTCATCATAAGATTCAGAAAAAGGATGTGGACCAAGATCAAAGGAAAAATCTGTATTTACACTTTTCGAATAGGTAGAATGAAGATTTTGATCATATTTATCATACAAAAAACTCCAAAAAAATTTCAGGATAGTTTCAGGAAAAGAAAAGAAGTAATTTACAAGAAAGCATATTAGATCTTGAATACAATTCCACTTTGAATACCTGACCTTTGTGTTAGATCCTTCCATTTTCCTGCTGGCAAGGTCGATCCTCTAGTGGAGTCTTTACATCAAGTTGGAGTCGTCAGCTGAAGAATTCAACCTTAATATGCATCTGATTGATGTCCATTATCAAAAATCAGATCTAAACTTTTCCATTCTTTTCGAGGGAAGATATGATCTTTTTCTTCCCCAGTATGGTCGCAAAAATGTTATCACTCAGATTGAACCTCAGGATGAGAAAGGAAATTCCAAGGTAATCTCAAACCATGCTTAGCCAAGTGGCTAGCCCTAATAGGACAGGAGAGGGCTCTCTCTGTATGGATCACAGTGAAAATGACTGAGGAGAGAATATATTAGGCTAGGTATAGTAACTCAGGGTTTTTTATTTTTATTGTAGGGTTTTCTTGGATCAGGAGGAGTCAAACAATCAAGGCAAGGAAATTAGGTCAAGATTTGCAGGGTGTTCTATGGGGCAAGGTACGTACAATGTTTAGAAATTTGGTATTTCAATGGTGGGATGATCAAGACAGGTAAGGAGATAGAAAGAGCACGGTGAATTCATGGTTTTTTTCTAAACTGAAGAAATTACAAATTATGAATGTTTACGCAAAACTTAGCATAGAAATTATGGATTTTGTTCATCTAACTTGTAAACATTCACTTAATAGAAATGAAATGATGTATGAAATACACAAAAAATTTCAACATATGAGCACATAAATCTAAATCTAAACACAATACCACATGGATCCCATAAAAATAGCTGCAAATTTGATTAATGTCCAGGCCAAAACTGATACAAAAGTATGTCTCTTGAGATGCCAAACCTCCAAGTGAGTCCAACCATTACAATGACAGATGAAATACATTATATAGACCTCAAAACCACTCTCCCTAGCCTCAGGGATTCGAATCCATGAGATAGGGATCAGTTTCACCTACTCCCAAACAAGAAACTAAAGACTAGGAAGACTCAACAATTTGCCTCTAAAAGAGAGGAAACTAATTCATTTGACCTCTAGAGGACTTATCTAATGTATCTACCCTATATAACAATAAAAAAATGACATTTAAATTTATATTTACCTTTTACATCAGTAATTTCTCATTTCCCAAGATAAAAAGTCAAACTGGAGTGAAAATCAAAAAATTGCTGCAAACTGTGAAAATTGCAATTTTCTTGGCAAATGTGCAACGCCATGACAGGAAAATAACCCATATTGCAAGAAACTTTGGGAGGCCTTCCTGGTGTCCAAATCAGCTCCAAGATAGCTCATTGGAAATATCTCTGAGTCTAGTTTCCAAATATACCTCCAGTTTCCAAAATGGTGCTCATATTCCTTGTCAAAAGGTGAATCTCCCAAGACTGGTAAACGCACAACGCATAAGTAAAAAAGGAGGCAGAAACATGAAAATTTGGTGGTTTTTCTCACTTTTGAGGGACCAGTTCTCCTCCAAATTTTCTGAAACTTGCTAGGGTAGATGTATTCATTATTATGAAAATTATTGTGGTGGCCACTTGTCATTTTGATGCCCCCAAAAACAACGCAACGCCCATGGCGCTGTGCGCTTGGAAAATTTTCTAAGTGCAAAAATATTCAAAAACACACAATTTTCACCTTTTTGAAGATGACATTTGGAGGCCTTCCTAGTGTCAAAATAGGGCCCAGGATAGATTTTTGGAAATATATTTCAAGTATAATTTCCAAATATACCTTTTTTTTTCTAATTGGAGTTGATATTCCTTGTCAAAAGTTGTTTTTCCCAAGACTAGTCAAAAAGTGCAGAAGAGGGTGTAGAAATGGAGAGTGCTGGTGAAGGAAATGTTTGGAGGCCTTCCTCAACTCCAAATTGAGCTCATGATATATAATTATAAAAATGTCTCTGTCTAGCTATCAGTGGACTCATCAATCAAGTCATTGGACACACCAGCTATAATAAAACTTGATTTTCCCAAGGTCACTCTAGAAATGCAACAAACCTCTTGTAGCACCTGTATTTTTGAAATTTCTATAAAACCATGAGGCCTGTGTAAAAATTGAAGGAGGTTTTTCTTCTTGGACCTATGATGGAGAAAAAATTCTCTCACGTTTATCAAATTCATATTTTTTTGGTCGGAAACACAGTTTAAATCAGAATTGGCTCTATGAGTGAATGACTTGACTCTTGGAAATAATTCTCAATAAATGACGGAGAAATGATGTTTATGAGCTGAAATGACCTCATACTTACTGATATGACCTAAATTATGGCTCTTCTACTCAAATTTCTCATTTCCATAGCAAACCCTAGCTCAGTGGGAGAGGAAATTAGGGTTTATGAAGAATTCTGACTCTAGTAGCTCTTTTGTGGTTGCTGGTTCATATCTGATGATTTCTCCTCCTTTATTACATGATTTATTCTTTGGTGTTTGTTCCTCACTGACACTTATGTCCTCTTCTTTAGAAATTATGAACTTGAAGGCTTTGGAAACCCTAGGGTAAATGGAATGAGATGAAGGGAGTGAGAGATGAGATGAATAGCTTAGGAAAATGGAGGGAGTGAATGTTAATGAAAACCTAGGTCTATGAAAACCCTAGGATTTAACAATATTTATGACTGATATGTGTTTAGGGACGTGAATATGGATTTAGTGCATGAAAATGAGAAGGAAATGGAAACTATGGTTTCATAGCAACAAGCACTTCCAATCTTCTATGGAACACCAAATATATGAGAAGATAGGTGATTTGGGGTCCACTTACTGATTTAACACCTTTTGAAGAAAATTGTGAGGAGATTTGAGCTTACTGGAGGTGGTGAAACTCTTCAAAAGTCTCCTTGTGCAAACGCGCAACACCAATACAAATGTGTAGTGCCGCTGTGAAAATGCGCAACACCAATGTATTTTGGTATGAAGTTATCGAGAAAACGTGCAGCGCCGCTCGGTAAACGCGCAACACCAAGACAAACGTGCAGCGCCCTGAAATTTGACCCAAAAATGCTCAGAAAACTTCAAATTTCTCCTTTGTAGGAAACTCCTAATGGATGAATGGAAATAATGACTTTCTTTGAGGTGTTTTGAAAGGCTTTATAGCATAGTGGATTTGAAATTTTAATTTAAATCACCCACTTTTCTAATGTTCACTTTTCCCTTTGGACTTTTGCACTAATACTCTTTTAACTTTCCGACTTTTTGGCATTGAAAATTGATCAGACATGGAGTTTGGCTTTCTTTGCTCCACTTAGGTCGGACATGATTGCATTTGACAGCTTGGGATTAATTTTTTTACATATGAGAACATAAAATTACATTTGGAAAACATAAACATAAATAAATTACATATTTGACTTTTTATATCAAAATGACATTTTGATATAAAAGGATTTAAAATAAAAAATTACAACTTTGAAAGTATGATAATTACATCATGGTGATCTTCTACAAAAAAAAAATCTTATTTATTCCCTCTCATATATTTGCTGACCTCATCTGAAATGAAGGAGTGATCTTGAGAAATATAAAAACCTAATGACCTAATGGGACTACTTTAGACTTGACTTTCATTAATGAGATTTTGACTTAAAAGACTTCCAAGTGATAAAATCATTTCGATAGGTGTTGTTATGCTCAAGGAGACATGAGAATGAGTCAGCCAATATGATCTTCTGAGGGAGAATGAAGCTTATTGACAAAGGAAAGCACCAGTGGAACAATTTTATATCATGACCTAATGGAATGATGGAAAATTATTTAGAGTGGGAAACCTAAGATGCACATGCAAAATGTGTTTTGATCCCTGGTGGAAGTATGAAAATACTGAAACTAACATGTTCTATAATTAAGGAAACTGAAAAACTGAAAGAAACAATGGTGGGACCCCAAGTGGAATAGGCGGGTGGCCACCAATATCTACCTAGATCGGCATCTGATCTGCCATCTCCCATGTAGCTTCATCGGGCCCAAAGTTCTTTCATTACACTTTAACTTTATCTATTGATTGATTTCGTAGCATGAGCACCTTTTTATGCAATATACACTGAGGCTCCAGCTGGAATTCTCCATCGGGTTCCACGTGCAATAAAAACCAGTCATTCACATGATCAACATATTTAACATATTTCTTCAGCAATGATATATGAAAAAAATCATGGACTTCCACTATGGAAGGCAGTGCAAGTCGATAGGCCACTGGTTCGATCCTCTCAATGATCTTTAAGGGTCCACAAACCGTGGTGCCATCTTTGCACATGATCCAATCCGTAAAGAGCTCTTATTTGGCTTGATACGCAGGTACACCTGATACCCAACCTGAAACTCCTTTAACGACCTGTTGTTGTCTAGATAACTCTCCTACCTATCCTACGCTGCTTTCAAGTTCCTCTTGATCACCTGCATTTCCCGTTCCATTTCTGCCAAATTCTATGGTCCAACCGATACCCTATTAACCAGATCACTCCAACGACTAGGAGTGTTTCAACTTCGCTCATACATAACCTCAAATGGACTCATATTTAATGACTCTTGATACTCGTTGTTGTAGGTGAACTATACTAGTGGAAGATACTATTCCCACTTGCGTTGTTGATGCATCACATACATCCTCAACATATCCTCCAATATCATGTTGACCCTCTCAGTTTGTCCATCTATCTGTGGCTGATAAGTTGTGCTGAAGGAAAACTTGTTGCCCAAACCTATAAAAAACTCCTTCCAAAACTTGGAAGTGAACTTTTCATCCCTATCGAACACAATCTTCTTTGGAACACCATGTAATATGAATATGTATCTGATAAACACCTATGTTACATCACTAGATGAGTATGTATTCTTCACTGGAATGACATGTGAAACCTTTGTAAAATTTTCCATAACAACCATGATGAAATAATGTTATCTAGATGTCTTAGGAAAACCTGTGATGAATTCTATGGAAATGACCTCCCATTTCCACTCTAGAAGAAATCGGTTGTAGCAGTCCACCTAGATTTTTACACTCTACCCTATCCATCTAACAATCGAAACATCTGGCTAGAAGCTCTGCTCATCCCTCTTTAGATTCAACCAATAGTAGAATCTCTTCACTATAGTCAATGTCTTCTGATAGCCTGGGTGTCCCGAATATGGTTTCGTATGAAAATCCCTCAAGATAACCTTCTTGAGCTCACTGTTGTCTAGTACATATATATCATCTCTAAATCTAACCAATCCATCTGTCGTGAGATGAAAATCCAAATATTGTACCTATACCACATGTACCTATACATGTGTCAACACCTATACTTGTACATGTACCTTTACCAACACTTTTACATGTACATGTACCTGTACTTGTACCTGTACCCATACTTTGCTGCAACCTGTTCACATATCCATATAATTATGATCTTGTGGACATGCCTACAAGATCCTATCATGTAAGTATGTCCCAATATAGGAGCTCATAATTGCTATGTGACTTACATGTACCTACCTGCTAAGAGAATATGTGACCCTATTCTCCTTTCCCTTGATGTACCTGATCTCAAATTCAAACTCAGTGATTGTGCCCAACCTTATAGCTTGCCTAGCATTCAAATTCGTGTGGTCAAACAAGTACCTCAACCCAATGTGGTCACTCATCAATACAAACCACTTGCCGAGAAGATAGTGCCTCAACATCTGCAATGCCTTAATGATCATTGCTACCTCAAGGTCATGTGTTGGTTAGTTCTACTTGTGCTCATTTAGTTTTTGTGACACATAGCATACCACATGTCCATCCTACCTGAGAAGATACGTTAAGTGACTCGCCTCAAAAAGGGCTCGGAATGAAGATACACCACCAAGTCCTCTCTTGCAAGCATCTATACACACTACAAACTCCTTGTCCGGATATGCAATCTTTAACACTGGAGCATGTGTCAACAACTTCTTAAGCTACTAAAATCTAGCTTCACACTCCTCTGTCTAATAAAACTTCTTACGTTTCCTCTGCAATGATGTTATCGAATAAGAAATATGTGAGAAGTTCTTGATGAATCTCTTATAATAACCTACCAATTCCATGAATGATCTCACCTCATCTACATTCTTAGGAGCTACCCACTCCATGATGACTCTTATATTTTATAGATCTACTGTAATTCCCTCCTTGGCAACAATGTGTCCCAAGTAGTGTACATTGGTCTGGAATAAACTGCATTTTCTAAGCTTAGTATACAATTGATGCTCTCTCAACAACCTCGACACTTCTTCAAAATGCTCGGCTTGCTCTTCCTCATTTTTAGAATATACCAGTATGTCATCAATGAACACAATAACGCACTTATCCAAATAAGGATGCAACACGATGTTCATAAAACTCATAAATGTAGGTAGGGAATTAGTCAAACCAAATGGAACTAAAAAAAACTCATAATGCTCGTACCTGGTCCTGAATGCGGCCTTGTAGATGTCCTGCTCTTTGATGTGTACGTGATGATATCCCGATATCAAGTCAATCTTAGAGAACACTGTTTCTCCCTTTAGTTGATCGAAAAAATCATTAATCCTCGTTAGTGAGTATATGTTCTTGATGGTCACTTTGTTCAAATTCCTATGGTCAATGCACAATCTGAGAGTGCCAGCCTTTTTCTTCACAAAAAATGGTGCACCCCATGGTGATACACTTGGTCTAATGTACCCTTTTTCAAACACATATTTTAGCTGCAAATTTAATTCTACCAACTAATATGTACTCATCCTATAAGGTTCCTTTGATGTTAGATTTTTCCCTAGCATCAACTCAATAGAAAATTCTACTTCCCTATGCGGTGGAAACTTTGAAATATTTGTTGGAAACACACCGTGAAATTGTTGTAAACTGGATAGATTCTCAAAACATCTACATCCTCCACTTCCTTTCCTTTGTCACTAGAGATATGAAAAGCGAATAACACATAACACACACCCTTTCCTACGACTGCGCTTGGCCTGCATGGTTTTCACCATCCTAATTGATGTGGATTTCTTCTTTCCATGTAAGACTCTTGGTTCCCCATTGTCATCCAAGCATTCAATGGCTTTGTCATAGAAATATACCTTATTCCTATGAAGATATAACCAATCCATACCCAATAGCATATTGTATGAACCCAATGGAAATATGTTCAAGTCTGTTGTTGTAGGCATAAAATTTAACTCAAATGCACAAGCTCTTACCCAATGGTAAACTATTTTCTTTTTATTTGTGGCCAATTTCAATAAAAAAGATTATGCATGCATTTCATTACTCAAACCACTCTTATCCACCAATTCATGACTAACATAGCTATAATTAGATCCAAGTTCAATCAAAATAGAAATAATTTGATAAAAAATCTTACCATCCATCTCAATGATAGAAGCCTAGTGATATGCCCGCCTATTGTCCACTACTACATAAATACGAGGAATATTCTGCCCAACATTCCCAACAATCTGCACCTCCTGTGCATTGTATATCTTAGGCCTACCACCCTAATTCTATGGACAATATCTCTTAATATGCTCCTCAATGCATGTGCAACACCCCAACCGTCCCGTACCATACCTCCATGTTGATGTTGTGATCTATGTTGTTGTTGTGGCCTATGTCCCTGTCCACCTGTATTAAACTTCTTTTGTGGTGCCACATTTTCTTTCTCTTCTACATTATAAGGCCTTAATATTTTCAATTTCCATTTACCTTTACCTTTTTTCTTCCCTTTCCATCATTTTTTATACTCATTCTTGCGCTTTTACTGTTCATAGAAATTATTCAGCTTCCCAATGAATTTCTCAAGTGTATGAGGCTCATCATACTCAATCCGATCTCTGAATGCTAATGGAAAACCATTGACAAATCATTGAAATTTATCCTTCTCATCCTCAATATATGGTACATACCACAATAGCTCCAAGGAATTTGTTGTGTACTCCTTATCTATCATTGATCCCATATTTAGCTCATAAAATTATTTGTATTTGCAGTCGTAGTATCTCTTTGACAAGTATTTATTCCTAAAAAGTATTTTGAATTCGTGCCAACTAAAATCATATGTCTTAATGTGTCTAACCTGATTCACATCTTCCCACCATATGTCTACTTTACCTCTAAGGCTGAAGATAAAAATCCTATCCTTCATGTTATCTGAGTACTCATACAAATCAAAGAGCTTCTTCATACGAAGTAACCAAGATTTTTCCTCTTTTGGTTGCTTCAAGTCCCTATCAAAAGTAGGTGTTTTTTCTTTCTTAAATTCATCCGACATGTATCCCCTATCACTCCTCCTATAAGGATGATACTGATGATTATCATAATGCCTATATGAACCATAAATAGGATGGTACTTTTACTCATCACCCCTCCTATCCAGAGTGTCCAACAACCTTCCATCTCTCACTGTATCAACTCTATTTGACCTGTGTCTACTAGGACACCTACTTCCATATGCCCCATTAGTTTTTTCCTCTTGTTCATAACTAATAAGAAGTGGCCCTTGTTTTTGAAAATATAACAAGCTCTGAATAAGTATTGCATTCACCTCTGCTTGTTTATCATGTGCTTTTATGAGTATTTCATTGTCTACCTTACAATTACTTATCTCTTCCTTTAGGATCCTCAACGTGTCTATCAAATCAGAAGAGTGCCCACTATGCTGCTCATATGACTCATTGGGAGAGTCCTTGTAGTCTACCATATTTCTATCCATGTTGATATTTCTCCTACAAGGTATAATATGTCAGCTAAACCAAATAACAATAAACCAATGTACCTTAGTGTAACTTGGGGAGGATACTTCCTACAAGATCAACCAATCAGTGTAATACATGTATATACAAAATCATAACAACATATAAATTCATAACACATGGTATACTAGCGCATAATCATCATTATAATTGGAGTCCAATTATCAATGCATATCCATACCAAATACACACCAATGCAAACTTGACCACACACAATCACAAGCACAGACCATACACAAGCATAAGAAACATGTAACCCAACATGACCGACCGATGCATGTTCAACATATAACATCACTCAAGCAAGCATACATGGAAATACACAAGCATGCCCAATATGTAACCTAGCATTAAAAAACAATGCATATACAATATATAACAATATGTAAGCAAGTGTGCATGCACAATACAAAAGCATGAACAACACATAATCAGTTATATACACATGACAACAAGTTGACACAACACCATCAGCCCATCCATGGAAACACCACTTCCACCATGGCCAAAAAAACATGGATGCAATAAACACATACACCATAGATATGAGAAACACATAAGAAACCAACAAACTCATGAACAACACACTGCCCATCTAGTCCATGGGTTGAACCATGCTCTAATACCAATTTGTAACACCCCCTTCCCACATCTACCCAAGTAACTGGCCAACAAGGGTAAACATGCAACAAAGGATACTATAATGAGATTAAAAATCATAGGTGACCTTAAGGAAGTGGAACCGATGGAAACACCACATAAAAACCTTGTACATCATCAATGACACCCTCATGAGCTAACCCAACCTTACTAGCCCCTTACCCCTGGGTCACAGTGATATTTTTGCCTCTTTGAGCCATATCTGCATGCATAACATTGAATGCTAATGGCTTGGAGGCTATAGTCGCATGCATAACACTACAAGCCAATGACTAGGACCCAAATTGCTCAGTTTTTTGCATGCAGATCCAAAATTTGAGCCACCTTTTCAGGCCTAGAGCAAAAGTCACTCCATAGAACTTCATGAAAATTTTAGACATGATAAATAACAACATAAAAATGATTTAGAAAAAACATATCATCAAGGACTCAACCAGACCTCTGCTAGCCATGACAAAAAAAATTTCAAACATGTCACAAACATTGAATCTACAAGTGTAAACAACATATTTAAACATAGGGGTCTCATACTTATGTGATAATCACTAAGAAGAATTGATCCCTTACATCATTTGTTAGGTCCCTATATTACTAGTATAGTCCCTTATTGTTGTTAGTGTAACCCCCTTATTGTTATTATTGTACCCCTGTAACCTCCATATTGTTATTATTGTGACCTTAAATTATTATTGTTAGGTCGGCTAGGATTACATTGTGGCCCCATGGACTCATATATATAGAAAGGAGGTTTTGTAATTTGTATCATCCAAGAATTGTTCATTCATGTAATGTATTGGAGGTTGCCCCCTCGAAGTGGCTTATTTCTAAGGTGTTGATATCTCTTTTATTCTATTTTTGGAGCTGGTTTCACAACATTTGGTATCAGAGCTTTGGGATTCTAGGGTTTCGCTGCTCCAAACAGGTCATCGTGGAATTTTTGCTATAAATTTTTTTCTACGAAGGTTCAGAAGCTGAAATTTTTAGAGTGCGAAGCTAAAATATTGAGGAACATCGTCGCACAATTTCAGAGCTTGGTTCAGAATATTTTCGGAGATATGATCTGTGGAAGGTAGGTCATTTTGGAAGCTCCTAAATTTAACCTAAATAGGTCATCGTGGAAGTTTCGCCATAAAATTGTTTCTACGAAGTTTCAGAAGCTGAAATTTTTAGAGTGCGAATTTGAAATCCTAAGGAACATCTTCACAAAATTTCAGATCTTGGTTCACAATATTGGCAGAGATATTATCTGTGGAAGTTAGGGCTTTTACAGGCTTCTGAATTTCATCTCAAAGAGGTGATCATGGGAAAATCTTCATAACTCTCTCTCTGTGCATTGGATTAGAATGATGTAAAAAGTGACCGCAAGCACATAGACTATAGTTTTCCGTCTATAAATTTTAGAGCCAAAGGAGGAAACAATTACATATGGCAAGTCGTACAAATTTTCTCTACTGAACCAGTCCATAATTGGGTCATTATGGGAGATTTGACATAAATTTTCCTTGAAGAATCCAAATCAGATTATACCTATGGAATTTGAAAGAAGCTTCAGAGGGCTACTGCACGGTCGAATTTTAGATATTTAGGATCTACAATTATAGAGATAATTCAATTTCAATATCGATCTCCTCAAAAGCAAGTAAAAGGTGTGTATTTTTTTTTTCCGAATTGCATAAGTCTTGTTTTAAGAATCAAGTTGAATTGATTCCAAGGGCATATTGTAGAATAGATATTAGTATTGGATTCTAAAATGGCCCCTAAAAATAATTCAACACCCATTAAGCTTTATAAGGCTCTACTATGACTCATGAAGATGAAGAATGGCAACATGACGTATCAAAATTACAAGAGAAAGTGCAACAAATTTCGCTCTCGCAAAGAGCAACAAAAAATGACATGGAAGTTTTGAAGAATGGCATGGATGGCATGGAAGCTAAGATGGATGGTTTGAAGAATGGCATGGATGGCATGGAAGCTAAGATGGATGGCATGGACGCTGGCATGGAATCTAAGATTGATGACATGGAAGATAAGATCGATGAAAAAATGGAAAACATGAAGAAGGATCTAAAAGCAGACATGGAAGTTTTTACAAAGTCGATACAAAAAATGTTTCCTAATGGTGAAAGGATAGTAGATGAAACTCATGATGAGAATAAAATAAATGTTAATCATGATTTCATAAACTCTAATGTTGGAAGGAAGAACCACCATAGTCCAAAAATGGATATGAGAAAATTTGATGGAAAGGATCCTATAACATGGATACTATAGATGGAGAAATATCTTGATCTCAATAATGTGCGAAACACACAAAAGGTACGCATCGCAACTTTACATTTAGAAAAAAATACATTTGTATGGTATTGATGGCTTTGCTCCCATAAAAAAATTGTCACTTGGTCAATTTTTATGGAGGAAATGATAACACATTATGAGGATACAAAGAGCAACACCTTCTTTAGCCAATTGATAAATCTCAAACAAAAGTGTCCAGTGGGGGAGCACATTGAGGACTTCCAAAAATTGAATATAAGGGTAACTGATATTCCAGAGGAACACAAGATTGATCTCTTCATAGGTACTTTAAAGGATAACATCCAACATGAAGTTCGTGTTTTAGAACCTGATTCATTGGAGAAGGCATTCAGGTTGGCAAGAAAAATTGAATGTAAAATTATGGCGACAAGGAAGCCTACCACTCACTTCTATAAAGATGGAAGTGTTGCTACTCCAAGATTTCCACAACCCACAAGGTTGACACCACAACAATTGGAAGAAAAAAGAGCAAAAGGGCTTTGCTACAGTTGTGATAGCAAATACACTAAAGGTCATAAGTGTGCTGAGAAGAAATTATTTTACATAGATTGTGAAGAGGAAGAAGAAAATGAACAAGAATTTTCAAAAGAAGAGGGTATACACCAGGAACCAACCCTAGAAGAGGAAGAAATGAGTCTGACCATATCATGTAATGCACTGGAAGGAATTACCACTCCTCAATCTCTTAAGATAGAAGGACATATCAAGAAGAAAAAGGTAATAGTGTTGATTGATTCAGGTAGTACCCATAATTTTATTCATTGTAAGGTAGCCAAGGAATTGAATTGTTTCCTATACCCAGCACCAGAATGTCAAGTGATGGTTGCAAATGGAGGAACTATAAATTGCTCTGGAAAATGCCATAATATCAAGCTAACCATAGGGGAATATGTATTGAATAGTCCAATGCTTTCGATTCCTATGGGAGGTGCTGATGTTGTACTAGGAGTACAATGGTTACAATCTTTGGGGACAGTAGCTTTTAATTTTCGAGAACTTTTCTTGAATTTTTTTTTAGAAGGTAAGGAATTTGAATTATGGGATATTGCAGGGAAGCCGGGAGAGATAATAAGCTCTAATTTCATGACAAAGCTCCTAAAGAAAGAACAATGAGGCGTAATTGCATAATTATGCTCACTAGAAGTTCCAACATCAAAATCATCTATTTCTGCAGATCTCCAAAAAGTCTTGGAAAATCATTCCAAGGTGTTTGAAACTCCCAAAGGACTCCCACCTATTCGTGATCATGATCATGCTATTCATTTGATTCCCGGAAGTGTTCCTCCAAACATCAGGCCTTATATATATCCTTATTTCCAAAAGAGAGAAATTGAACATATGATTGCAGAAATTTTAGAGGCTGGTATAATTCAACCTAGTCAAAGTTCTTTCTCTACTCCTGTAGTATTGGTACACAAGAAGGATGGATCATGGTGCATGTGTCCAGATTATAGGGAGCTCAATAAGCTCTCTATTAAAGATAAATTTCCCATTCCCGTGATTAATGAATTATTGGATGAATTACATGGAGCAATTTATTTTACAAAGTTGGATCTTCGTTCAGGATATCATCAAATTAGAACAAAGACTGAAGATACTCCAAAAACAACATTTCGAACTCATGAGGGTCATTATGAATTTTTGGTCATGCCTTTTGGCCTTACCAATGAACCTTCTACATTTCAAGGATTTATGAATTCCATTTTCAAACCCTTAGAAAATTTGTGCTACTATTTTTTGATGATATACTAATCTACAACGGGTCTTGGAAGGATCAAGTTCAACATGTTGACAGGGTGCTCAAACTATTGCAGGAGAAACAATTGTATGCAAAAACATCCAAATTTTTCTTTGGAGTACAAGAGGTGGAATATCTGGGTCATATTGTATCTCACGAGGGTGTTAAGGTAGACCCTAACAAAAGTAAAGCCAATAAGGAATGGAAAGTCCCCACAATCATTAAGTAGTTGCGAGGATTTCTCAGGTTAATAGGGTATTATCGTAAGTTTGTTAAAAATTATGGGAGAATAGCAGCACCTCTAACAACATTATTGAAGAAAGATGAATTTTCATGGACTCCTGAAGCAACTAAGGCCTTTGAACATCTTAAAGAGGAAATGTGCCTAGCACCGGTCTTAGCTAGGCCAGACTTGACAAAAACCTTTATTGTGGAATGTGATGCCTTAGGAAATGGAATTGATGTTGTTTTAATGCAAGAAGGAAGACCCATTTCTTTTGAAAGTCGTCCAATCAAAGGAAAGTATTTACAGAAAGCTATTTATGAGAAGGAAATGTTAGCAATACTGCATGCACTAAAGAAATGGTGACCTTACCTAATGGGAAGACACTTCAAGGTAAAAACTGATCACGATAGTCTTAAACACTTTTTGGAACAAAGACTATCTTCAGAAGAGCAGCAAAAATGGGTCACAAAAATTTTGGGTTATGAATTTGAAATAATATACAAAAAATGGAAGCTAAATGTTGTTGCAAATGCACTCTCAAGAAATAATGAAGAGGTGGAAGCATTACTTTGTGCCATTTCTGTTATCCAAACAGATTGGATAACTGAAGCAAGGGATGAATGGAAGAAGGAAGAAGAAGTGTGGATACTCATTCGAAAGTTGCAGCAAGATCCTAGTGCATCTGATACATTTAGTTGGAAAAATGATTCCTTATGGTACAAAGGTCGCTTATATATTTGTAAGAATTCCCAACTAAAACAAAAGATTCTTTTGGAATTGCACACTTCTCCTTTAGGAGGGCACTCAGTATTTTTAAAAACTTACACAGGGTGAAGAAAGAATTTTTTTGGGATGGCCTTAAATCTAATATTCAAAATTTTGTGGCAGAATGTTTGGTTTGCCAGTAGAATAAAGTTGAGACAATTAAGACCCAGGGTCTTCTACAACCTTTATCCATTCCAAGCCAACATTGGGAGGAGAGTTCAATGGATTTTATCACAGGTTTACCTAAGTCTGAAGGAAAGAGTGTCATCATGGTGGTAGTTGATAGACTTACCAAGTACGCACACTTTTGTGCATTATCTCATCCATTTAAAGCTAGTATAGTTGCTACTACATTTATGGAAACAATTCAAAAGCTACATGGAAACCCAAAGGTTATTGTGAGTGTCAGAGATTCCATTTTTACTAGAAATTTTTGGATGGAGTTATTTTCTTGTTTGGGTACTCAATTAGCTCATAGCTCATCTTATCATCCTCAATCTGATGGTCAAACTGAGATAGTAAATAAATGTTTGGAAGGATATCTTCGTTGTTTTGTATCTGATAAACAAACACAATGGGTCAAGTGGTTACCTCTTGCTGAAAGGTGGTATAACACTTCCTTCCATACTGCAGCAAAAATGACCCCATTTATGGCACTTTATGGATATCATCCACCATCCATCACATCATCTTTAAGGGAAAATTCAAAGGTTCAAGAAGTGGAAGATCACATCGAGCATCAGCAAGAAGTTCTCCAACTCTTAAAGGATAACCTGAATTTGGCACAAAATCGAATGAAACAACAGGCAGATCAACATCGCAATGAGAGAAGTTTTGATGTAGGAGATTGGGTATTTTTACGGCTACAACCATACAAACAAATGTCCCTCAAGCAAGCTAAGAAGGATAATAAATTATCACCAAAGTACTATGGTCCCTACAAGGTGTTGCAAAAGATTGGTTCTATGGCATACAAATTGGAGCTTCCTGCTTCTTCGCGAGTACATCCAGTTTTCCATGTTTCATGCTTAAAAAATGTTATAGGTGAAAATCTTCCAGTTCAAACAATATTGCCAGAACTTGATGAGGAAGGAAAATCATATTGGAACCTGAAGCGGTCATGGAAACAAGAACTCGACAGCTACGGAATCGATCAATTTCAGAGTATCTCATCAAGTGGAAGAACTTACCCACTGAAGATTCTACATGGGAGGATGAGAATTTTATACGAAAGCACCCAGAGCTACTCAAGCGTTGAGGACAACACTTTTTTTGAAGGAGAGGGGCATGTTAGGTCCCTATATTACTAGTATAGTCCCTTATTGTTGTTAGTGTAACCCCCTTATTGTTATTATTGTACCCTTGTAACCCCCATATTGTTATTATTGTGCCCTTAGATTATTATTGTTAGGTCGGCTAGGATTACATTGTGGCCCCACTAGGATTACATTGTGGCCCCATGGACTCCTATATATAGAAAGGAGGTTTTGTAATTTGTATCATCCAAGAATTGTTCATTCATGTAATGTATTGGAGATTGTCCCCCCGAAGTGGCTTATTTCTAAGGCGTTGATATCTCTTTTCTTCTATTTTTGGAGTTGGTTTCACAACATCATTAGCAACATTACAATATATTTGAATAAATATACATTATGCATTTATTTACAAGTAAAAACATGGATAGAGCCATACATCATCACTCATCAAATACATCCTTATAAACAACATAATAAAAACAAAAATAAAATGGATACAACACCAATAGAATCCACATAGAAACTAGTACATTTGCATACCAAATACCCAAGGAATGAACTCTTCATTACTGAATGTAAAAACCAACCCGAGATGGGACATCCACATTCCACCCGACCATAGATTTATTGAGCCAAATATATTTTCATCCAATCACCCTCATGCCATATTCCAAGCATGAATGTGGGACTCAAACAGAAAGAACCAACCAAGGCATCCCAAGGCTAAACCACCTCACCCTCATCAAATAGAAATCGGGGTTTATCGTGATCCACACCGAATCACTAGGCCAACACAATCATGGATATCACCAAATTCTCTTTGCCTAAACCATGAAAAATTTTCCTAGCTCCTAGTCTCTCAGGATTTACCGCAACACACAGTTTGAATCAAGGGTCACTAAGGCCTAAACCAAGACAAACTCTCTAGGATTTGCCGTATATCCAAAACCCGAGATTCCTAGGATTGAATGGAGATCAAACCACCTCTTAGGATTTCCCGCAATCCAAACCCGGATTATTAGGTCCTAAACCAAGGCAACACATGAACAGTTTTCATAATCATTTGGATATCCACCTCACACATCTTTTAATCCATCCAGAAATCCAACTAAACCAAACATGAAATCCCAAGACACCATGGCTATCAGGCAATGGCAAGGCTAGGCTGAATACACTGTCACACCTAAAAAAATCCCATGCCAAGAAAACAAAGTACCACAGGCAATACCATGCATTCCAAATATAGCAAGGAAATAATACATGCAAATAAAAACCTGCAAAGAATCCTATTGTAGCTGCTTGATTTTTGTTCCTCCTTGCATGCTTCCTCCTTCTTTCTTTCTTGCCTTTATTTCTCTAATACCAAAAATATCCAAGAAACTCTAATTTTCCAAGAGTGAGTGAGAGAGAGAGAGAATAATGAGAGAGCTCCAAAAATGCACTTCCAAAAGGTATCAACTAATCCTCAGAAGCCTTTTTATAGAAGAGGCATCTATTTTTTTTATTTTCCATTATTTGCCTTCTTTTTCCTCCTCACATGCAACCGATTATCACTGGAAAATCGGATAGGAAAAGGACATCATGAAATATCAAGCAGAAGGATTTACAAGAAACAAAAACATTACAGACTCTAGAAAATTTATCTTTTCCTAAGGATAAGTAGGCAAATTTATCAAGTCATGCACAGAAAGCACTGATATTAAGCGCTCCAGATGGCCTTTTCTTCGATAGTAGAGGATATCTCCACGGTTATCCCTTAAATATCCGCGTGATCCTGGGTGTGGCGAAAGGTCACCATCCGGGACCATTTGGCACACTTAAGGAAGAATATTCTCCACTCAAGGCCGCCAAGTATAGTCGGCTTAGAGCCACCTTGAGGCCTAAAATGTAGCACACAATGGAATCAACCTCCACTCTTGGGTCACCATCCACAATTATACCAAGAGAGGGGAGAAGATTTGAATTTTTCCTATAAAGGACCACCATGAGAAGAACAATTTAGAACACATTTTTATGCTGAATCGACAATGTGTTGTCCAAGGAACAAAGGAGTGGAGGGATTCATTGTTTTCCATCCAACATCTCAATCCAAGAGGAGAAGTGCATCAGTTTTCCGTTATCCTGCCACTCATTCGAGGAGAGAGAGAGGCTTAAAAGCAACTTAAGGGAAGAGCCTGCCTTGCTTTGAATCTTAGAGCTCCATAGCCCTAAGGATTCACTGCGAGTGTTTTAGAGTTATACCTCTTTTTTTCCCACCAACAGCTAATAAAAGGGGATTCGTTCTCTGTTGGTATTATTAGTTTGTTTAAACTCGATATTGAGCTTTTATTGTATTTGTATTTGTTGTTTCTTGTTTCCTCCTCTATTGTAGTATGCTATGTTTTATAACTAGTTTTCTACATGTTATGATGTTTCACTAACCATATAACAACTCATTTTTTCCCTGTGACATTGCTTGTAGGAAAGAAGCCTCCCCTACCAAGCACCATGCATTTCGTACACCCACATGTCAAATGCACCAATACAACATTGGTGACTCCACTAGTGCTACTTGACCCAGATAATGCTCGGTACTGGTAGTTGAATACCAAGAAACTAAAGACTCGAACACTCACGTGGGACGACGGTTCTTTAGTGGTCAAATATAGTGCATCCTTCCCTATAGGTGATGGTGCAGGTAGCCCTAGATCCTCTTACCTTTACCTTGGACGATTCTTCGGCTGCTGGAATGCGTCGCCAGTTCTTTTAGGACGTTAGCCCCAATACCCATCAGAAGATATCTTTGCAAGGCGAAATTACATTTGAGAGTGTGAGGATGATTAGGTCTTCTAGGATTTTTGAGAATCATACGTGAAACAACCAAAACCATATTTTTTGATTACTTGATCACATAGTATTAATATAAAGGAGAAACTTACCTTTTATTTTTCTCTTTGTTTTATGTATGTGATCACATTTTTCTTTGACAATGATCTCTATCCTCTCATAAAAACTAAAAATTATTTCCAAAATTAAACCAATTCGACACCATAACGGACCCAACGGGACCTCGTTGATCTAGAATTTTTCTAGACCTCCCCTCATTATATGGAGGAGTGCCATGTATTTTTCCATTCAGGCGTCAAATACGACGCACAACCACCCTTATTCGTTCATCCTTTATCGAAGCATATTTAGTTGGAAACCGCTAAGGGTAACCCAACGCCACACCTATGAAAACCCCCTCAGGGTCACCACACACCACTGATCCAACAACCCCAGAGGGTAGAGGAGCGCCACCCCTTAGGGAAGTTAACAGAACACACAGCCAGATATGTCATAGGGTAATATCCCTCAGACATCCCCCATACAAAACCAAATTCCTGTGTTTCCACAATTCACAATGGCACTCAATAATCAGTTACCTTTTCTGAGCATCATTAAACCTCTCAGATTATCAAAGCTAACAAATGATCCCATTGCGCACAAGCCCAATTAGCCCCCCATGCCCATGAATATCCCTTTGGACATTCCAAAATTTGAAGGGAAGCAAGTGGAAGACCCTAGAAATCATGTAATGAATTTCAACCTATGGTGTTCTTCAAATAGTATTATTGATGATACTATTCGATTAAGAATATTTCAGCACAC